>CAAKHG010012133.1:21526-49663 GCA_901007715.1 Dactylopterus volitans | reverse complement strand
ATAGTCCCCTTAAAAAAAAAAAAAAAAAAAAAAAAAAAAAAACAATTATTCAATGCCCCAAAAATCCCGCCAAAAAAATGACTGTGTGGCATGCGCCTCTTGTTTAGCTGGCCCGGGTTAAACGCTTTCTTGTCGTCTCCTGGTCTTTGCAGTGTTTTGCATTCGCGCGCAAATTGAGCAGAATAAATCGTGCGGCCATTACGTATCGAGCGGCTCCCTTTCGGGCTTTCCGTGCCGCCGTAACGCCTGCCCGCCGTTTCTTTGTGGATCCTGATGAATGACGAGCCAAAGCTGCGCCGCAATCGAATCGGCTCCGTTACATTCGCGGGCGTCCAGCCGTAAAACACGCGAGAAGGACCGGCTTTAGGAAAGCACTGCAGATCCTAGCAGGTGCAACCCCCCCGTTCCCCTCCCACCCCCTTTTCTCACTAGATGAAGCCATGTTTCAATGTTATCTTGTCTGTGAAAGGGGGAACAAATCCGTCTGAACAACTTGTTTGAGCGGACATGAAATAAATATAGAAAAATATCCGATAAAAATCACCGCGCTGTCTGGTTCAGCCGAACGTCTCTGGATTTATTTAGAGGTCAGGCCGCTTGCTTCACTGTAATAACACCGTATTGACGTGTGCGGTTTATGCGACTTCCCCCTTCCACAGAGAGAGGCTGAAGTTGATTGAGCAGCCGCTGAAATACTTCTGTTCTCCATATTACGCTTTGCTCCGTCTCCATGCCGCGAGCGCCATTAGTAAATCAGGGGATTGATGCGGCGAGTCAGTTTTTAAGTTAATCATTGTAACCGTCCCGCTCATGGTTCTCTAATGGAAGCATCTGCACGGCCGGTAAACATTAGCATTTACATGATCCTCTGAAATGATTTTTTTTTCTTTCCCCCTCTCTCGTGCTATCATTCCCATTAAAAGAGTCATCGTGAAGCCGGCACATTCAGAAATCTCTGTTATCATTGCTAATATGCTTTCTGTGTCTCTTGCTGTTTTTTTTTCTTCCCCCTGATCTGATAGGATTTTCCTTTCCAGCCCTGTGGTAAGAGCTCGGAGTCAATCTCTCAGATTTTATGGCAAATATGAAGCTCCGCAAAAAGCATAAAATGTGTCTGATTGCCTTCAAAAAAAAAAAAAAAAGAAGAGAAAGGAAACAGCGCTGCTGTGATGAAATTCTTTGTCTCCTCATGTGTGACACCCGAGTCTGTCCAAAGGGCACCAATAAAATCTTTCCCCTTCTGATCACCGAGCTTTTCTATAACCTTCAACATGAAAATGGCTTTTGTTCCTGACACTGAAAAACCTTGATTTGTTTCCCATCAGATAAAAAAAAGGAAAAAAAAAAAAAGGTAATGGAATAGAAGGGAGCAGTGATGACATGGAAATATGCATCAGCTGCTGAATGAAGAGTCTTATGGGCCCATAAAGCAGCATTTCATTTTGACGGCATTTGAGTGATCTTGTGCTCCAGATAGGAGGTGAAAGGTGCCTTTGAGAGATCAAATTTGAGTCACACGCGCAGGTCATCTGTTGTTAACTCTCGAGTAACGGATGGCAGGACTGTGCAAGCTCGGCTCTCTTAAAAAAAAAAAAAAAAAAAAGTCACTTTCATTTTCGCGCGCATTCTTCAGCAAGTGCAAAAGAAAAAAAAGGACAAAAGAGAAGCTTCTGGAGGGCTGCGGAGTTCCAGTGGCAGTAAAATCAACTGCTGAGCGATAAACCAATCAAATTTTAACAACAGTGCATTGCTATTGTGTCCCAACATTTTGAATCATTGTGCATTAGGCTTGAATAATGTCCGCAAAATGTTAGTATATGTGTCCCAAAAGGACGATAAAAGCACAGGTGGTTAATTAAAAAGTGTTTCTATCTGATCAAACATAAACTGAGGAGCATTTAATACTATTATGGCGGGGTCACAGGTTATTTTTCGTTTTTAATTGTTTAAAACTCGACGTGCACTAAGTGGGCAGGCAGCAATTTATCGGCCGCATCAGCGGTATCAGTTAATGTTCAACTTCATCAACAAATTGATCGAACTGCACTGACCTTTCAATTATATTTTAGCAACAGTAAATTGTTGTGGCGGGCCTATTAATCCTCTGGTTTCCCCACATTTTGAATCGTTGTGCATTAGGCCTGAATAATGTCTTCAAAACGTTTGAATCTGCGTCCCAAAAGGACGATGAAATCATACGCAGTTGATGAAAAAGAGTGTTTTTATCCAATCAGACACAAACTGAGGAGCATTTAATGCTTTTTGAGGGCGGGGGTCACAGGTTATTCTTGATTTTCAAATAGTTTGAAACTCGACTTGTACTAAGTGGGCATGCAGCAATTTATCGGCCGCATCGGCGGTGTCAGCTGATGTTTACCTTCATTGAGCAAATAAGATGCATTTCACTGCTGTTTACACGCTGCTGTGAGAGAGGGTTTTCTTAAAGGTTGTTCCAAAACCTTCTCATTCAAAGATAGCATGATGTATGACTGGAAGACTTTAAAGTACAGGGATATTTTTGGCTCTAGGACTTCCTGGAACAAAAAGCAGCAAAAAATAACAAGAAAAACAAGACAAACTCAATCGCGACAGAGTAACAGAAGAAGGAAGCACCTTACAAAAGACTGGCGTTGGTCAAAAATTAGTCCGGATTTTCACAATGGCCCTGCCCTTTCGCATTACAATATTTTCCTTATCACATAAGCAATCTATTTGTGTCGTCATATGTTATCACTGCGAACCGCATCTGTTCAGGCTAAAAACAGGCAACCTAGCAAAGAATCTAGTCGTATCTGCCGGCGCTCAGCACCTCGGAGAGAAATCCTGAACACAAAAAGTTGACACCTTGAAATCCGGCAATTCCACGACAGGCAACCTGGATTATTCATGCTAAGACCCGGGGACCACATGGGATAAGTGGTGCAGGTGGGTTGAGGATGGATGGCATCATTCAGTGGTGGCTCGTGGGTTGAAATTAGTCTCTCTGCCTCTTCTTCTCGACTCCTGCCGGGAGCAAGCTGGGGTCGCAAATGACTGCGGTTGCCAGACGCTCATATTTTACCTTCTCATTAGCAGTAAAGGAGGACGAGGTAATTACTGCGCTGGAGTGGCAGCTAGGCTCTGAGGTAAAAGGAAGCTCCAAATGATGAGATGTGTATTTTAGCGAGGCTGGAAACCCCCAGCCCGGGCGACAGGCTGACAGTGAGTGATCTCGCAGGTAAACAGTGCGAGAGGATGCGCGCGAGTCGACATGCGATTAAGCCTGCAATTGCAAATAACAGGGAAAACTTATTCCGTGCGAATACCAAAAGAATTCCATCGGCCTCGTTGTCTATACTTGGAGATGCGAATTAACGGTGTGATCAAAAGGGAGTGAAGGCTTTCTGGCGACGACGCCGCCAATCACCTCATGCATGCAGATTTGCCGAAGAAAAACCCCAAACAGAAACATTCAAATCTGGATGAAGCGGGATAATCTGGCATCTAATTTGGGTTCCTAACGCCGGAATTCTTTACGCTCTTGACGCAAGTGGCCCCGTGCGGACGTCGTGATCTGACATCGGCGGCTGTGATATCCCGTGTCAGCGGGTCGCAGCCCCTTTTGGTTCAAAAAGGTTAAAGGGTTGAATGGTTCCACCAAAAAAAAAAAAAAAAACCCAGACCCCGCCTCTCAGATATCTTCCTCAAGCTTTTGGGCTCCGTCATCCGGTCCTTCGCCGTTTCTCTGCCCACATTGAAAATCCACAGCTGAGCTGAAAGCAGCAGACAGGGCCTCGCAGACACACTCCAGCTCCGTGACTCAGACTGGTGTGTTTTTAAATAGAAATCTCGCCCGGGTGCTATTTTTTTTTCTTTTTTTTTCTTTTAATCAACGCCACCGTCACGAGACCCGGCTCGCGCACGCGCGGACGGTAGGTGCGCTACGCCCGCGACTTCGCATCTTCTTTCCAGCCACCTCGAAATAGAAATAGCGCCGACAGCTAAAAAGTCTACGGACACCCGGGGCTCAGCCAGACGCCGCCTCGCCGCCTGTGGCATGACTCTGCATTATTGCACTGAGGAAGCGAGGGGGGTGATGGAGGCCTGCGTCTATTGCTGCCCAGCTGTTTATTGTCTGCATGGGGGAATATGAGCTCAGTCTTTCAGCTGCCTCATGGACAGCCCGCTTTCAGGGAACGTCATTTCCGAAGTGTGAATTTTGAGGTGACCTCTCATAAAAAAAGAGCATTGATTCTACTTGTTTTGTCTTCATTGTAGCATTTCAAAAGCTCGCTCATGAGGGATGATGCGGATCGACTGTTTTGTAACAGAGCAGCTTCTGTCGGGCATAACTCGAAAATAGCCAACCCACTGGAAATGAGGCCCCTTTTTTGGACGCTGATGGAAAGCTGAATCAAAAAAAAACACTCCTCCACAACCTCCTCTGAGTCTCAGTCAGGGGGAAATCCAGACAGTCGTATTTCATCCATAGCTTAATGGTCAGCAAATGGTCAGTCTTGCTTTGACTTGCCATGGCAGCATTGACTTTGGAATGACATAAGTGGCTGCTCGCATATTTTTGGCTCTCGCCAGTTCCGGCGCTAAACGACGGGGATGTTGCAGTGGCCAAAGACTCCATATAACACGGACGGCACGCCTCAGCCTCCTCTCGTTGTACAAAAATCAAGCCAAATATGGGAATCTGCGCAGTGATGATCAGGAAACTAGGGTCCCACCCGACTTGGTCGCGAGTGATTGGTTTACAGCTTGAAAAAGTTGAAATAATTTTGTTTTCACATCCATTCCTCTTTTTATTCCTGTTTCTGCGCATCAGTGATCTTGACCTTTGACCTTTGATCAGTAAAGTTTTGAGAACATATACACTTTATCTATCAAGAGTCAATCGCATTGTCACAATCATTTCATGAGGAGATTTAGAAAATATATTTTATTCCACCTTTATGGGCAACATTGTATATATGTATGTCCATGTTTGTAACTATGAAAGTACAGGTTGGGCCTCCCGAGAAAAGCAAGCGCGAGCAGCGATAACAAACTTACGTGTGTGTTTAAATGAGAGACGCCCCCTGGTGGTCACGGCTGACATTCTCATTTCGTATCTCATATCAAGAAAGTCAGGTGTGTTAACGTGATATGTGCGATGACACTGCAGCATGGCAGCAGTCAAAACCGGTGCATGAAGTCGTGATGGAGCCCGCCGCTGAGGCCTTTATCTCCCGTCGCAACAGTTGCCCGAACAAATGTCAAGGTGTAATTAGATGAACCGTGATTAAATGTAAATCGATTTATGCATCGCGACGGCTGCCGAGCATGCGAGGCGGGTCCGCTGGAGGTGACCAGGATTTGTATCTGGGTCAGAAGGCAGGAGGATAACGCATTAAGATGCTGACATGACCTTTAGCGCATGGCCGACGAGCCTTTGAGATGTAGCCTATAATGAGGCTAATGCAGTGTTATTCGCCAGAGACAAAAGATCCTTACCCCCCACCTGCACACACGCACACACACAACTCGTCAATACATGATTGCTTCCGGCACAGTGCGAACATAATCCTGAAAATTACATGCATTCTCCTTTAGGTCTTTAAAAAAAAAAAGTCATATATGAGGTGAGATAAGGGCAAAAATAATACCAAGACAGCAGCGTCTCCAAATGTTGCCACATTACACGTGTACACGTCTGCAGCCACAGGGGAGGGCCGGGGTAGGGCACACACACACTGCAGCTCAACCTGCACTCACACAAGTTGGCAAATGTGTACCTTGTTATTAGGAACATGGGCGTCACGGGTTGCGCATGGTCCAGGATCTGCACTAACAATGGCGGGGCTTGAGAGTTTCTCCCTGACAAAAAAACTGCGCTCTCGCTTTCATCTGCCTCGAGCCACCAGCTGCCACAACGTGCCGGCGCGCACACACACACACACACACCACAGAGTCTCTCTGAATATATGTAACAAAGACCGACTCCAACACGGCCAACAGCTCTGTCTGTGGTGAGAAAAACATCAGCTCCGCTGCCTCCTTCGGCATCACTGACGGGGCGTTTGGCTGTAACCGCGCCTCGCCGGTGATGTCGGAGCACGAGGCGCTGCTGTTAATTAAAGGTGCTTCCTTCAAGGGAGACTCCTGATATGATATTTCATTGTCTGGACACATCTCCGCCAGCTCGCAGTCTTCGCCGCCACCGGCTTGCATCGCCCACGAAATGGGTGCCCACTGAGATAAACCTTCGCCACAGACCAAACAGTCATAACATTAAAAAACGCTGCAGGGTGTAATCTAAACGGCCTCGCAATAACCTTTTACGCCGTTTACGTTCAGTTTCACATCTAATTTTTTTTTAATCTGTTTGAGAGAGGCGGTGACATATTTGAATGATTGCGATCGGGGCTGATTTGTGATGCTGCTGAACCCTGCCGGCTCACCCCGAGTGGCGTCCCTAATATTTTGACATCCTAATACATACGCGTGGGATGACCAAAATATTAGGGACTGTTGCATTATATTCTATGCAGCGTTCATAATGTGAATGCAGATCGATACGTCTTAACTTGGTTTTTAATACTCCGACATGGAGCAAGGAATACTTTTGAAACACTCTCTTTAAAAAGTGACCAAAGTATTAGGATGACCAACATGTCAGGGACACCTCACACTTTGTGTTGGATTATACAGCACGGGAAACATACCGTTGATTTTCACGTCATGCCTGACTGGTGTGTGCTTCTCCCTCCGTCAGCTCTTCAAAGGTGTGCAGGATTTATTGGCACCTAATGCAGGCCGCAAACTTTCCAAATCCGTAAGAGAACATGTGGCGGACTTGAGGTTAGATTAACCTTTGCAGTCCAATTCCATTTGCAAAATGCCACACTGGCGTTCATCGTTATTTTACTGTCAAAAGTTTGCTTTCATTCAATAAGGATTCAATGCTACCTCGCCTTTTTCTTGCATCAAATATTGAATACGCTTTTCTGAACACACAAAGCACAAAATGGTTAGCTGGCTCCGGCAACCTCTTATCCCTCCTCTTTCAACAGGCACATTCACGAAATTAAAACGCAAACCCGAGCTCGGAAGAAAAAAACATGGAGGTGCAACGCGAAGGACTGGAGGAGGATCTGCCCTCTATTAAGACATGCTGAAAATATTACGTGATTCTTACTCTCACGGGACACATGAATGAAAACGCGGTCACGAGATTTACATTTCTGCCCACACACGTGTTCCTTTAATACTGACCTGTTGCACTTTGCTTCTTCCACGTTTCAATGAAAACCACATCTCCGACATGGCTGATGTGACGGCACACGACGCCATGAACCGATGGGACTGAGCAACCGAGCACGGGAAGAATGAAAACTGTTACTTAAACCTGACCGGGAGCGTTTCCACACACGGGCCAAAAGCTGCACTCAGCCAGTCACGCCGAGCGTATTGTTTATGATGGATTCCTCGTCATATATAAAGAGCAATTTAATATTGGATCTGCTGCATAATTTACATGCAATCAGCGATGATTTACAGTCATGCAAAACACACCCGGGAGAGATATTGACCGCTGCGCTGCTGTTCGCACACGCCCAGATGATTTTTAGCACCGCGGACGGCGGCGCCTTTTCAATCAGTGTCCACATAATATTGGTAAAGCCGACGTGTTTGAAACAAATTACAGACGGGGGCATTTAATTGACAGCCACACACCCACAGATGAAATTGGATTTCATTGTGCGCGCGCGCGTGTGTGTGTGCATGAAAAGTCCCCAGTGTCACACTTACACCGTTCAGTCTGCAGCAGAAGTACCCGCACTCTCAATATCTGACTTCCTGCCGCACTAACTAAGAAACCGCCATCAGAGGAAAGCCATTACTCCTCGCTTGTGGGAGACTGTTATGTGTGGCAATGACTTGTGTCATGTCCCATTAATAATGGTAATGATAGCATTAGAGGGAAGAGGTGGGGGGGCGCGAGAGCAGGGGGGGGTGCTGTGGGAGGTAATTCAAAGATCTGCCGAGTGCGAGTGACAAGGTCATCCTAAATGACAGTAAGCAGGCCTGACAGTCGCTGACGAGCAGGAAGGCACACTTTTCTTTTAAGATCATGCTCACACGCAAATTTAGACTGCGATACCAACCGTGAGCAAGCGGTAGTTGTCCAATTAACACGCGGCGCTGTCCATTAGTTTGGAACCCTCCATATTTCTCGGATTTTTGGGTTTTTTTTGGTGCACATTTAAGACCCTCGGTGGACTCTCGCCAGCAGCAGTGGTTTGATGTCAAAAGGGAGCGATGCCGCTGATGGAGACGGGCTCCTGCACCTTCAATTACAGGACGCCCCCGCGGGCCATTATTCCACATGGCCAGATAATGTGTTTATATTTACTGCAAATTATAAAAAGGGGAAAAATGCGCTCTCTCCGCTTCCCAGAACTGCAAATCGCGTTTTGAGATGAGCAAGCGACGCCATAAAAGCCCGGAAGATAATTCATCAATTATTTTCGGCATCAAAATAACCGCCATGTGTGCCTTTTTTGTTGTTGTTGCACATCCAATCTAAATTAATACACACAAACATAATAAAAATAACAATAATAAAAAGTTTAAAAGAGTTAACATTCATGCATTTTTGCCCTGTTTTTCTCACCTCTATATTTAGCTGCTACTCTCGAACACTAAATAGCTTCCATAATAGCACTGATTCACTTGCCAATTTATTAGGTACGCCCAGATAAAAAAGTACAGCACAATCCTCATTCTTGATGATTATGATGTTATTTTTTGGGTGATACTGGGGGACGTTCCCACATATGCTGACCATCCCATTCTCATGAATAAGGGCGTGTGTGACGCGGTGCTACCTTTCGCGTCCCCGTCCTTTCACACCGACAGTTTTGCAGCTGCGTTTGAGAGCATACGTCATTTTTCTCGGCGGGCGCCAGATCTTAATGCTGGATATATAATTAAGCTGTGAGCATCACACATTATTCAGCTGTCAGCGCCGCTCACGGAATTGACGGAAGGAGATTTACGCACAATTAATCACAACTATTGGCTTTCTCGGCGTCTCGTTCTGTTTGTGGGGTCTTTTTTTTTTTTCCTCCCCCACCCCTCCCATTTCTTTTTCCAGGGTGTTTTCGCCGTGTGCATTCAACTTGAAATCCCTGCTTTTCCCGAGTTACGATTTATTTATTTTTAATCCCTCCACCAAAACAAAAAGCGCAATTGCACCGACAACAAATCCTCAATAAGTCATCATCAAATAGTGATTGAATGTGATCATAAAAGAAACAGCTGCTGGGCTTTTTTTTTTTATTTATTTTTTTGCCCCCTCCCCCTCCACATCGTGATGCATCGCAGACATATTATGATATTGATGGCGTCTTTGAGAGCAACTCTTGATCATAGTCATTAAAGTGCGGTGATTAAAGCAAACAAAAATGTGTTGCCGTTTCCCATGCAAGATGTTACTGAGTGACAAACAAATAGCGTTTCCCCTCCCATTCAGAATCCTGAGCAGGGCCACACAACCTTCATGAAAACAACATGTAATTGACTTCAAGAGACTGGAGCTCTTTTTGTTTTTTTTCGGCGCTCCCTCCGGAAAACAGAGTTCTTGCCAAAGGAAGAGACCTGCTTTGTTTGCTACCCGTTAATGGCCTTTTGATTCATTTTCTACCTTGAGGAAATATCACAGGACCACAGAGGTTTTCAATAAATGTTAGCATGAGCTGAGAAAATCTCTGTGTCAGCGACCGTCTTCATTCCATGTCTTTCTTTTTGTCGTAGAGGCAGGGCATCTGACTTGGAACTTCAAAGACTGGGATGCGCAGCCGTAAACATGCATGAATGTTATAGGCTGAGTGATCTGCAGCGGCGTGCCGGCGTTAACAGTCAGAGGTTTTCCAACGTCACGGAGCCACGCCGGCACCAGTCAGCATGAGCGCCAAAAATAATGGAAGACTTCATTTGAATTGGTGGTGTTTTGTTTTTTTAACGACGGCGTTAATCCTGGCGCCAGCGGCGTGCCGCCCTCATGCAGACCGCGCCGTTTTACTCCCGAACCTCTTGGAAAGGCGCCGCAGGACATTGGGATCAGCTTCCGACTGGCTGAGGTGAACATTATTCGAAGAACTCCGTGTTTTAATGACTCATTATTAACTTTCATGAAAAGCAGGCAGACTTAACTCGCTGATGGCTTTGTCAAAAGTGAGAAAAGTTTGACCTTTTTCCTTCAGAGAACGAGAACCCGGGTAACTCATTAAACCATCGGAACGTCTGATCCCCGAGAACGCGCCTACACTGCACAGAACCGGGGCCGTACTCAAAAGACAATCGCATGCCATGTTGCCACCGACTTCCAGTCAGAGGACTTTTCCGTCGTACTCTCACGGTCGAAGCCAAGGTAAAGGAAAAGAATCAACACAAATTAGCAAACTATATTGATAATAGCCGGCAGGAGTTTAGCGGGTGCTATGACAGCAACAAGTCACAAATTAGCAGCCGAGATTAATTCAAGACGGAGGGACGACGGCTCGTGGAAGAGAACATCTGGGGGCGGCGGTGGCGACGGAAGGTGGACCGCTTTGATTAAAAACTCCGGTGGCGCCGATTCTCGGGGATCAACCGCAATGACAGATGGTGAAGGGGAGGATGCTGGTGACGCCGCCGTGCGTCTTGACAGCAGTGCCGACGCCATGACATTTAAAGGTCAGCGCAAGGGGGGGATGAGTGGCTCAGAGAACGCAGGCCAAGAGATGATTGGACGGGCGGAGCAATAACAAAGTTTTGAATGAAAAGGATTTCAACGGCGTGGGAGAGCAGGAGTGTGGGCAGGGTGGGGCGAGGCAGGAGGATGCCACATCTCTCAGAACGGAAGCGCAAAGGATGATCGTCCGCATCAAATTTTATCCGCGCAGGTTGCTTTATGTTTTAGCCCGGAACAACGCTAACTTCATTCGTTCTCTGTAGATTAGAGGCAGAGACTCGTGGATGAAGCCAGCGTGACATCCCTCGGCTTGCGGATTACCATTTTGAAGCTTGGAGTTTATCTTTTCGACTGCTGCCATGTTTTTGTTTTGTTTTGTTTTTTGTTTTGGGTTTTTTTTTTTGCAATCGGATGTGTCTACGTACAGGAAAAGCGGCTCTGTTAAATATCGGCCTACCGTGCGGACGGCTTGTCAATCATAAGGTGGCCGCTCCCTGACGCAGACTGTTTATGATCTACTTTCCTCTTGAGAAACCCATTAGAAAAAAAGGTTTTGCGGTGAGATTTGCATGGAAATGGAACACACCAGTGTCGGCCAACAGAGACACGCAAAATAGCGACAACACGCAAAGTGACCTGGGAATTAGCATGGTGCGCGCGTGTCACCGCAGGCGGCATGTTAAGGCCTGCCAAGTAACACAAGCTACAAGATTTACTGATGCGCCGCCAAAGCTTCGGCCACTCATAAGTGATCATGATGTCGCATGCGCGGATGGGTGACGTCATGTGTATTAGTGTGTGTGTGTGGCGTGTGTGTCTGCAGGGAAGATGTTCTGCAACGCCTCTACTTGAAAAGGCATCTATTCTTCTGCTCCGGTTTCTATTTGTGGACACAAAACTGCGATGATCAAACAACTGAAGCATAAACTGGCACGCACCTGCTCTTTGAAATGTGTCTGCAGCGCTTCTGCTGGGAGACGGGCTACCTATTGAGTGTTTGCGTGTGGGTTGTTTGTTTTTGGTTGTTGTTTTTTTTTTTTTTTTTTTGAATCGAGAGTCGTGTTTTTCCCTGGCAGATCTTTGACTTCAGAGTGATGGCTTCACTGTGGGAGATGCGTCTCCCTCTCAGAGCCGCTACCGTGGGACATCTCGCAGTCATTGTTCCTGCCGGGGGAACAAGCGTCTTTTATTCACAGCTGCGTTACCGCAGTGATCAGTCTAACTTTAGTGCAACAACAGTTGCTCGGGCTGCAGGAGCCGTTTCTATCTGATTGAGTGAGAGTGCCGTTGACCTTCAGCCATTTTACTGAGACTGTATTAAAAAGGCCCAGCCAGAGCCCTGATTTTATGGCCGAGCCTTCCCAAGGTCCCACTGACCTGATGGATATTACGAGGATAAATCAAACTTTCATGCCAACACCCTCGTCCACAGCAGGGGATGAAGCATGACTGCGTGTTGAGGAATGGCGTGACGCAAAGTTGAGGAGTGCGCCTGCAGCCATGTGTGTGTGTGTGTGTGTGTGTGTCTTAGTGTTTCACCTTTTTTTTTTTTTTTTTTTAATTAAAATGTGTGCAGTGATTTAATGTAGAGAATGCGGGATTTCGCGATTGGGTTTATCGTGCTTATGTTGTTGGGTGTCGGTCGAGGCTGGAGGAGCGGAACATCTGGCACGAGCACGAGTTTTTTTGGTCGGTGAGCTTGCACATGCAGCCATAGCTGGGGGGATGCTGGTGGCAGACACGTTGGAAGTCAATAATCAATAATCAGCAATCTAATCTTTGTCCCAACCAGGTTGCGCGTGTCGACACGCTCCTCCTTCAGTGTCACCATCTTCATGTGAGTCACTCGGCTATTTTACTTTCGGATTTGTTCAACAATATATATAGTTTTGACTAACGTATTTGACATGATTGATGTTTGGTTTTTTTGGGGGTTTTTTTTGGAACTGCGTCTAGAAGAGGCTCAGTAATGTTTAACAGTATAACGGTTCACGTTATCTGTTTAAGAGGATATTTGTTGGTCTCTTTGTTGTTTTTTTCCATCATGGTATGTCTAGTTCCTGGAGGAAAATCGTGTTTTCTTCAGCATTTTCTGCCTTACACATTTTTAATATGAAAGAATAAATCAATAATTGATTATTCCCCAGGAGTGGTAAGTCTGAGCTTCAGCAGCTGCCTGGCTGAAGGGAGCAGCGTGGTGGAATGTTCAATATTCAGGGCTGATGTATGTTTTGTGATGGGCCTAAATGCTGGAGTCTATTTCTTATTTATTTTTTATTTTTGGTCCCAGTCTGCCTGTAGTGTAAGTCAAACCCATCACAGCGTAAGTGACTGAGTTAGCACATAAAAGCAGTCCGGCCTGACAGCCGCGGCGCCGCTAAGCCGCCCGCCAACAGCCTTGACCCGTCTCCTACGGTGACGGGAGCTCTTGACCACCTCTGCGCCGCCGCCGCCGCCACCGCCGCCGCCGCCGCCGCCGCCGCCACCGCCGCTGTGAAAGCGGCGGAGCGCGGCGTTCTTTAATGTGCACACATCAACTTCGCATTAACAATGCAGACACGCGGGGTGAGTGAGAGGACAGCGGTGGATGGCAGCTCCATTTCCAACTGACCAGAGTCTCATATCCAGGGGCAGGCCGGGGTTTGTCATTCTGGGATTTAAGCCGCAGTGTGTGGTGACAGCTTGATAATGCCGCCCTGATTCAGACACCAAGCTGCCTCCTCTGGATTTACCAGGGAGCGCTAAGGGCGGATAGTCATCATGGCACGCACATACTCAATGAATTCCTATTCTTAACTCTGAAAGCCTCTTACTTTTGCTGTTCATTGCCTCTGAAATTGTGCGACAGCACCGCCCGGACTCTCTGTGTTTTGCATGTTTTATGCAGTTCGCGTGGACGTTACGCTTGGAAATTTAAAAAAAAAAAAAAATGACAACAGTTTAAACAAGATCACACAATCAAAACAGCAAAAATCTGCAGGGCATCCGTTAAGGATGTGGCCATTGCTTTGCTGTCGTGTGATGCGAAGCTCAGGTGCAGGCTTATCGTCTCATCATGCGGATTTCTTGCGGGTGCTTGTGTGGTGTTTTAAGTGCTGGTGGTTTGGTCTCAATGCATCTTAGAAAGGGAGCGGTGCGGCGGGATGGCGACAAAGGTACTTCCAGCATATTCTAGAGAGTGAGGAGGAGGAGCCTCAAGCAGGTGAAGCTTGAGAAAAGACAAGGCAGGCGATTGCTTGTGGCCCCGGGCTGTTACTGGGGGCCCGTGGAGTGCTGACAAATTCCAGTCTTCAACACCATCTTACAATGTGGCAACCACCATGGGCATTATGAACCCCTGCCACCCTTCCAACAACCAATGGATGACTTGAAATGACATCTAAGGTCCAAACGGTGCCTTCAGGCGCCCCCGAATCATTTTGGACAAAGTCGTATGATTCCAGCAATGAAGGAAAAATGAGGAGGAATCATCGATCAGGTCGGGAAAAGAAGAAGGAGGGCAAGACAGTGTGAAGTGACGAATGAATGGTCGTTTCCTGCTTCTTCTCGCTCTTATGCCAGTGATACTTTTGGTGCGTGTGTGTGTGTGTTCTCTTGTGTTGCACACTTCCATTGAAACTAGTTCAACTATGCAGCATGTTGTGGTGCCACAAAGGGAGGCTTCTCCTCCCTTTGCTTAAACCTCTTTTCCAGTGTGTTGTTAGGTTTCAGACATTTGTTACCAGTGTCAGATTCTTTATGCCATTATGGCGATGAAAGCTGGGTAATGGTGCACCCTGGGAGTTTTTTGTTCGCGCCGCCGACATATTCTCGGGTTGCCACCGGCCTAAATCTTGAGAAAATGTGAGGAAGACACCTTTTCCCCAGACGAATAAATGGACCTCCAGTGAAAGTTCACAGTTTATGGCAGTTGTTTTCTTTTTTTTTTTTGACGAATGCGACTATTTGAAAATGTTTTCTTACTTGTCGAGCCGCAGAAGTAAGTGAGGTGGCTGCCGCTGCTTCTCCATCAAATACACACAGCCGGCACTTTACTCACACGGCACCGAGGGAAGATTATCATTCTCACTCGGTCACCAAGCGACAAACAACGGCCACCATCGAACTCTCTGAGACGTCATCTCATTATCATCCTCATGGTGGTGGCGGATAGATCGCAGGAATTAATGATTAATTAACCTCTCACACGACTAATCACAAGCAAAATGATTTGTGCAGAACAAAATGTTTTCCTATAATTGGCTGAACTGTATTTCAACCTTTTGAATAGAGCAGTCTTTTTTTTTTTGCTTTTTTTTTTTTTGTTCAGTAAAAATAAAAGTGAAGTGTATTTTAGTAAATGGGCATTTTAATTTATCTTAACTCCCAAACTGGCTAATCCAGCCTTTTTTTTTTTTTTTTTTGGATGTTTTGTTTTGTTATTTTTGGTGTGGGAACTTTCATAACAACAAAGGTTGCACCGCCGTCAAAGTGAAGAACGCTCCTCTGGGTGTTTTGTGTCCTGATTGAGAAATTTGATTCACAGGAGGAAGAAATAAAAAAACAGCAGAGAAGGAAAAAAAAAAAAAAAAGGTAACAAGCCTTGTGGGTGCTATAAAAGCCAGTATGGCAGCTAATAATGACGGTCGGCGGTGTTTGATTGAAGCTGCGTGTGTGTCAACAACCTTTTATTGGACCAAAAGAAAAAAAAAAAAAAAAACACATCTTCCTCAGTTGCTTGGTTTCCCAGAGCAGCATTCCCTTTTATTTATATATATATTTTATCATGAATCCATTTCTGTTGTTACTGGGTCAGACTTATTTTCCGCCGGGACTTCATGTTGCTTGAAAAACCAATAGCAGGGAGCCGCCAGCAAGTTTCCAGACAATTTATCATTGTTGCTAAATGTAAGCAGGGCACAGTGATCTTAGCACATGATGGGAGATGGTGTGTGTGAGCCGGCCCACTTTCCAGCTACCACTTGAAGATAATGATCATAAGGGTACGCGGGTACGCACGCACGCACGCACGCACGCACGCACGCACGCACGCACGCACGCACACACACACACACACACACACGCACACACGCACGCACACACGCACGCACGCACACACACAGTAGTCGCTGCCAGAAGAGAAGATCGTAATTGTTGTATGAAAAACATCAGAATTTCAAAGATTTCTGCGGGAAGAAAAAAAAAATGGCAAAGGCAAATGAGCTTTGCGTGCTGTTTGAAGACTTAGCTGTCGGGTTCTTTGAAGTCAGTCAATATTTCATAGAATGTGGGGGATTAAATGAGGAATAACTTGGGGAAAAAAAGGATATGATAAAAATAATGATCTCTTAATTTTGGCTTTTGCACAACTTCAGCTGGTGAGTCAGCAGGTTGTCGATTAGCGAGAGCGGGACGTTATATCGGCACTTCGCTGTGTTGGACTTTGATCAAGTGTCATGCAGGAGCAGGTTTTCAGAGGAAAACTTTGTAAAGCCCACTACTAGCCACTGTGATTGGATTTGCATTTTCATCAGTTTATATGTTAGTGCATTTTCACCCATTTTCATTTTCAGTTTTGTTTTAATCAGTTTTTAAAGTGGGTTGGTTAATGAAATCTATCAGTTTCAGTGTTATGATCTTTTTTTTTTTTTTTTTAGTAATATTCAGGGATGAGAATCAAAACACCGGAAAAACAGCAAAACATCCTAAACCTAAAAAAGAACATGTATTCAGTGTGGACAGATGAACCACCATCCAAAATTTACATATTATATATATGTATGTGTGTGTGGATATATATGTGTGTGCGTGTGCGTGTGTGCGTGTGCGCGCGTGTGTGCGCGTGCGCATGTATGTGTGTGTGTGTGTATAGATATATGAAAATTACATCAAAAAGAACCTAAAGGACAAAAGATGGTGAACTTACATTGTCCAGGTTGCAGAAACCAGATTCCATATGAATATTTCAAATGTAAACTTGCAAAAACTTACTAAAGATTTTCAATTTATGAAACTGACATATTTCAGTTATGCACGTGTGTGTGTTACATGACTTTGATAATCATACTAATACTACAACTATGAATAATAATAATAATAATAATAATAATAATAATAATAATAATAATAATAATAATAATAATAATAATAATAATAATAATAATCAATAAAGGAAGAGACGTACTGAGAGAGGCCTCTTACATCACAATAGATATTGATGTGTTCCAACTGTATGACATCACCATTCTGCAAGCCACACAATCACAAAATATCTCTCCTGTATTTCTGCTCACATAACAAATGTTTCCCTTTCTTTCAAGTAAGACTAAAACTGCAATAAAGCAGTAAATATTCCATAAGGTTGAATATTTGCAAATGTAGCTGGTTCGGATTAATGGCTGTTGTGCAGAGCTACTCTGCGCACCAATTTATTCACATAAGCCAGAAATGTTCCTGCACAAAAATTTAAATTTATGATCGCTCAACTCCACCCGATTACAAAAAGAGGCGCTGCACATCAACCTCGGGACGCCTGTCGTCTTGGTTACCTGGCAGCATGCGGTGACCTCTGATGCTTGCTAATATGCTTTTTTTACAAGAAGAACCGGCAGCATAAGGAGACCTCCAGTACCGGCGTCGTCAATAAGATCATTAAAGAGCTCATTAACAGAAAAGCGCGCTCGAAATTATTCCCCCATTTCTTGAAGTTCAAACGTGTCATTCACCTGACACTTACGTACGCACGCACGCACACACGCACGCACGCACGCACGCACGCACGCACGCACACACAGGCTCTTAAATTGAGAGCCTGTGTGTGACAGAGTGCTCCCATAATAGCTGATTATACACTCTGACTGCTGTACCAACTCGCCTGGCCGACCCTTTGACCGCGGACGGGTGGCTGATTTCTCCCTCCGCCGTTGTAAAAGAGACAGGATGGATTATCGGAGGTGTGGCCAGCTTGTGAAGGACCTCGGAGACAGAGAGACTGCCCCCCCAGGGAAAAAAAAAAAAAAGGAAAGTAGTGGTCTTAAACATAAGCGGGAACATGACCTTGTGACAGATTGCTACTTGCGGCCAGAGAAACACACAGAGGGAGGAAGGCCGATGACCTCTGTCTTGAATAGAAAGCCCCATTCCGGAGGTGGATGGGTCATAAAGACACAGGACTTTGGTTTGGGAAACAGCAGAGCTTTCATTGGCAATCACGCGGCGAGATCTCAGCATCAGTAGCTGGAAGGTTCACGGGCAGAGCTGAGCTGAGCCCGCACGGGGAGGTTGAGCTGCCGCTGCCGCCGCCTCCTCCTCCGCCTCGGTACGTGGACCGAGGAGCGAGCATGACGTGAGCACCAAACGGGAGAATGAAGATAAAGAGTGCTGGCAGGTCCATCATGCTTAATTAAAGTCACAGAGGCAGGAATTGAATTTGTTTTGACTCCTTCTGCCAAGAAAAAGCTTTAATTTACGCAGAATGGCAGGTTACCGAACTGGGTTTAATGAAACAAGTGGAAGACCATGTGCCTTTGGTCTGCAAATACTTTTTTTTTTTTCTAAATTTTTTTTTATTGCGTTTAATAAGGCACTGTGGAATGAATGAAATCCAAACAAATGTCTCGCTCAGTGTAGCTCCGGCGTGATCAAATTCGGCCAGGTTCGACGTCTGGTGGTGTATTTCACCTCCAGATAAATACGGCAATAAAACTGCCAAGACAGAGATGCAGCTCGGCTTTGGCATTTGAGCTGAGACAAAGTGGAAATGCACTACGCATGACTGACAGGACGTCTTCTGCCCTTTGCAAGACCGTTTCTGATTGGCCGCGGAGGATTTGCGAGGATGCCCATCAAGCAGATGCAACTCACCGACTTGTCCGAACCCACCCCCACCCCTCCTTTTTTCTTTTCTTGAGCTAGTTGAGCACTTCGGCGCCGCAGCTATGATGAATAAAAGATCAAACATGGGATGGTCTGGTGATTATATCTGATCTTTACTGCACAATGATCCAAATTATTGAATGCGAAATGTCACCAAGACTAACGACTCCATTCCCAGTTAACTGTGAACATTTTCCGGTCATGATGGATGTGTTTATAGTCTGGTAAATGACCTTGACAACAGATGGTGATTACACTTCCACTCCTTCTTTCTTTTTTTTTTTTTTTTCCCAGCGCAATCCTCTGCCGGGCCAACACAGAGCAATTAACAGAAATACAGAGTGAGCTTCTGCGAGATAGCGCTGTGTAAAATACAAGACGCAGACATCCAAGAAGTCGGTATTTCAAAGGCTCAGTCAGACGTGAACGCACCTTTGTACGCTTTACCGTCTTTTAATCAAGCAGATTAGACAATAAAAGCAGGCCCGTGTTTTACTGACTGATAAACACAGACTTTCAAGTGGCTTCTCTTTCCTGTTTTCCAGGTACTCGGCGTCGACATCCGCTCTCCCGATTGAGCCAATCAAGAGTTTCAAAGGATTAAGAGTGAGAGCATAGAGAGGCGCCAGAGGAAGCCGGTCGCCAGGAAAATATGTTGGCAGTATATATATTTCTGCAAAGCATGGATATGTTTGGTAAAAGCACCACTGACCTTGGCGGACATCTCCAGCCCCCAAGAAACTGGACCAGGTGGCGGATGAGCCAAACAAATACACAAACTTCGCAAAGGCAGGAAGACACTTTTGCTGCCATAACTTGGTCATTTGTAGCGGGCTCTGTGTAGCCGAAAGCATGCTTGCAATGGGGGAACGCTGTCAACCATTATCACGACTCCATACAGTTATGTTTTCTCATGTGCCGCAACTACGGTCAAAATCCAAGTGGTTTTAGCTATAAAAAAAAAAACCTGGTTAGGTTACAATTACTGTAAAATTTACCTCGAAAACCAATCCCAGGCTCCTCCAACTTAATCAAAAGCTGTTCTTGACTAATGAGGTACATGCATGATTTGAGAGGCAGTGTTTGGGGATTTTTTTCCCCCCCTTCAGTCACAATCCCTGTAAGTAGGCTGGATTACTGCAATTCCTTATTATCATGCTGCCCAAACGATTCTCTTAAGTCTCAACCTTCAAGGATCACGCGGCCTCAGTTGCTCAGTGCCTTGGATTTGCCCTGTATAACATCTGGAAAATCAGACCCTTCCCGTCTGAACGGCACATGTCGCCCCGCTGCTTAGATCACTCCACTGGCGTCCAGCGGCTGCCTGCATCAAATTCAAAAACCCTGACACTCGCCTACAAAACTGTAACAAATAAATCTCCTGCTTACCTGAACCGCCTCATCCAGGTCTACGCTCCCTGCCGCCCTCTACGCTCGGCCAATGAAAGGACTGACACAGCCTCCACAACAAGGCCCGAGGTCAGGAGCACCAGTCTTCTCCTGTTCGACCCCTGCGGCTGGAGCAAATTACCAAACTCCGTCCGATCTGCTGGGTCCCTCTCAGTATTCAAGGACAGACTTAAAACCAATCTCTTTTCTGAACACCTCTGCACGTAGATTAAGGAGAAAAAAAAACCCTAATCACTTTTCTCTTTCATGCTAGCCCTCATTACCTTATGCACCCACATCTTATTCAGGCTTAAACCAGCTCCGGGACTCTTTCTCGGATTGTTCTGTCCTGACTAGATCCTTGCTATTATTGTTTAACTCTCACATGTAAGTCGCTTTCGAAAAAAAAGCATCTGCTCAATGAATTGTAGAATTGTAGACTCTCCAATTGGTCCAGAATGCTGCTGTACGCATTCTAACAAGGATCAGGAAAAGAGACCATATTTTTCCAATATCGGCTTCTCTATCCTTCATCTTAGCTATAAAGCCCTTAATGATATATGGCAGCACCGTATCTTGAGGAGCTAAAATAACTTTACTACCTGACTAAAAAACTGCACTCCCAGAATGCAGGCTTACTTGTGGTTCCTAGAATCTCTCAGGCTGAATCGGAGCTGGAACCTCCAGCTATCATGCCCCTCTACTGTGGAACCATCTTCCAGCATTGGTCCTTTTTGACAAAGCCTATACTGAGGCCTGGCTCAGACTCGCCTTAGACCCGCCGCTAGTTATGCTGCTATAGGTTGAGGCTGCCGGCGGACCATGATGCACTGGGTCCATCTCTTATTCTCTCTCTCCTCCTAGTTGATGTTAGCGTACATTTCTGTGCCCCCACCCCCACTCTCTCTCTCTGTCAACCCAACTGGTCGAGGCAGATGGCCGCCCACCTCGAGCCAGCCTCTGCTCAAGGTTTCTGCCCATTAAAGGGGAGATTTTCCTCGCCGCCGTCGCCAAGTGCTCATGGGGGAGTTGTTGGGTCTCTGTAAATTAAAGAGTACGGTCTCGACCTGCTCTACCTGGAAAGTGTCATGAGATAACTCTTGTTGGGATTTGGCGCCATATAAATAAAACTGACTTGACTGGACCACCTACTGGAGCTAAATAATACAGGATTTGAACAGGAAGGTTTTCTCCTGAATGGGTTAAAACACACACTCTTGTCAAGGTTGCACATGCGGGAGGATGAGGGCGAACCCCAACTCCATGTCTAGAAACGCTGATATGAAACATTTTCCAGATATTAGTGGCATTATAAAGTTCGCAAAACCGACTGTTTTAACAGGGTTGGACAGAAAAATGTAAACCGAGTACAAACAGACGACCCAAATGTGATGATGTCACATAAAAAGGGGCTTTTATTTTTGTAATAAGCCAAGATGTGTCATCTTTTTTTTTTGTTTTGGAAGGCGTTGATCTGCAGTAAGGGGCATCACAGAAATCTATAGTTGTTCATCACAAGTAGCTCTAATTAACCTACTTTCTTTGGCTTGAACATTAAAGGTTTTTTTTTAACGTCTCAACACACTTCATTTTGGGCTCATTTCGCCAAATATTCTCTTTAACATAATTGGCACCACAACAACGGTCGTGGCAGCTGGAACAACAACAACAACAAAAAAAAAACCTTGCTGGAAAAACTATAAAGCAGCTGAATGTTCCGCTGAAGTGTTAAACACAAAACGCAGACAGCGACAACAACTGCAACTTCTCTAAGGCTTCGAACTTATTCAGGGTCATTTAAAATTCAGATAACAATGATTCAAGAAAATCAAAGGAAAACGTATCAAAGGCGGTTGCGGGATTTTGTGATTGGCATCTCATTTACCGCCATTTCACTCGCTTCATAATTGGACTCACATGCCTCATTTACTCATTAAACATTAATTGCTCATTAAATGTCAGTGTTGGTAAATGGCTATAAATGCTTGTGTTAATATCCTGCACATCATAGAACATTGTTTCCCATCACCACAGTTGGTAAATTTAGCCAAATTGGTCCTGTGTCTATGTCGCCAACCAAGCAGCTAAGTGCAAGGTTTAATTACTCAGTTGAAAGTTCGGGGTTGACCCGGCTGATTAGACACGTTTTCAAAGGAAACCTGTGATATTTTAATGAATTTTTTTGATGTGTTTTGGCCGGCCTACCCAGCGTACGCTTTGGGACTGCATAGCGGGTTTGAATATTAGCTGTTTGTTTGCGACGCGGCCTCGCTGTAATGCTCAGCCAATTCGCCAGGAACACTGTAATTAGTTTCAGCGGTGCCACAAGTTCAAACACACACTCTTTCAAACACTAATTCACAGGGCTTATTGCGTAAAATGCATCAAACGGCCTGATAGCTAAAGCGGTGTGTTTATGTGGTACAAGGTGTTCCAGTCGCTGATGCCAGGTAAAGAAAATAAATAGAAAAAAAAAAAATCTTCACTCCTTTTAGGGGACCAATTCTGCTGTTGCCAGGCAACTAATGAAGAGGCTGGAAGGGCCACCGGCCAAATTTCATCAAATGCAACACCCCTGAAAAAAAATGTAAGACATTCATTTTATTTCATGATGTATTTGGTGATGAGTGCGTTTTGTATGTTTTGTCCAACTGATTAAGAATAACAACCCAGGGTCACTGAAACAACAGTATCATCGTGGAGGGGGGGGGGGGGGGGTAACGCCTGTCAAGGTGCTTTCGTTGTTGTTTTTGCTTAACCACTTTAGGATATGGGACTTCATTATTTTGGAATACAAAGAGCAGGGCAAAACACCCACCCATCTCTCAGCCTGCGTGCGGCTCAGCGCTACCGACGACAACACGAAGCAAAAATGGCTTTTGACTCCAATGGAACGCCGTGAAACGCAGAGCGGACAGAAAGTGCCGCATAATATACATCTGCAGAAAGCCTGGTGTCACCGTTATTATTACTCACTTTGTTGGAACCAGCACGAATACATGACTCTGGGACAGAGGGCCGGAATGGCTTCCATTTGCCAATATGTAAACCGGGATCTTATAATGCTGAATAAAGCTTATACTGAAGCCTGCAGCGCATATTGTTCATTTGTCTCATTTCAAGAGAGGGTACCTCAACAAGGCAGATGCACCTTGATAAATAACACTGACACTTTTTTTTCAGGGAGATAAAGGAAAATTTTCACTTGTTCAAGTGGCAGATGAATTTAATTATGAGCAAAACACCTTGCGAGGTGTTTAATAAGATATTTGTGTCTTAATGAAGTACGTTCACGAGAAATCAGGCAAACATACTTTGATTTTTCGAAGTGTGCAAAAAAAAAAAACAAAAAAACAAATGGGCCAAATCAACTGGCGGTCCCAAAAGTGCATGTCGATATTCAGATATATTCAGCCCAGAGAGGTTATATTTTCACCTTGTTTGTCTGCCTGTGCGGGTTTATGCAAAAACTAGCAAGCTGAGAAACCCCTTCGAATCTCTAAGAGACGCTACAGGCTTCAATTACCTGCGATGTGTGCTTCGGTGAGATGCTCTGATACGGCAGTCTGATTCTAAACAAACCTTAACCAGAGAGCGGATACTTCATAGAATATGGATCTGAAATGTTTTTGTGCCCTCACACCCACCCTGTACAGATTTTTCTGGCTCTATGCGCTCGACAGGATCCCGGCATGTCCCATATTGATGCGAGCGGTTTTATATTGGAGTGCTGGAACGACGCTGCGTCACATGCGCTGCAGATGCAGAGTGCCGCTGCCCGACAAGCTAGAGGTGCCCTAACTTGTTGGTGAAGACTGGAAACATGATGGAAAAACCCATTAAATTTGGGAGGGTGTATAAATTCAACAAAGTAAACATGCTCGGCCATCATTAATACTTTTTATAGAGTCATGCAAAACTCGTGGTATTCTTGCAGTGTTTCCTCTGATTTACTGTATATTATTGTTCCAAGACTAAAGACTTTGTAAAGGCAATTAAAATATGTTGTTTTTGCATATTCTGCGAGTGGCTAAATATGGGCATACGCACCTACTATATATGCATATTTGCAAATCAGTTTGACGGAAAATGGAGCAGCGAAAAGAGGCACCACACAACAGGTTATTGTGCCAAATGCATAGAGAGACTTTGTGTTACTATTTGACTATTCGTCATGACAGTCGCTGCCGAGCCAGCGTGAATGAACAACATGAAAATACAGCGTCGTGATATTATCAAACATTCCCCTTCTCCTTCCCGCCCCCACCAACAGTAGAATACACAATTTAAAGCGAGCAGTGAAATCGGTTTCACTGTGGAGAGGCAGAGGGGAGGGGAGGGGCGCGAAAGCTGGTAATGAGCCAAGAGCTGGAACCTCCTATATCCATCCTTTAAACGATGTTTGAGTGGAAACTTTGATGAGTCACAGCCGACTCATTTTCACCCATTTATCTTTCACACTCAATAGAAAATGTCCAAATATTCCTCTTTCTGTAATAAAGTGCTGTGCTTTGATCTGATCCAAGGAGAACCTGTTGAGGAGAGCCGAGTCAGGAGCATGTTCAGATCAATTACTCACATCTTTAACGCAACGGCGACCTCGATACCGCAAGGTCAGGCGGGGGAAAAAAAAAAGCGCACCCTGATTATGTGAAAATGGAGTCAAAGGCTGAGAGGGGAGGTGATATGAAAACCGAAGTGGCTTGTATGACTTATGAGAAAGAGGGGCAAGAAATGGAGGAAAATCAGAGGAAAGAAGGTGAGTGACGATCACAGATGAAGGTCACGGCAGCCATCTTCATTTCCGCCATTAACCAATCACAAGGGCCTGGGAAGTTCTCAGCCACGCGCCACCTACAAGCCCATTTTCTTAATTGTTTTGCATGCAGTTAGCCCACAATGAAGCCACAGTGACACGGTCAGGTTGGTCAGGACAGATGTAAAAAAAAAAAAAAAAAGAAAAGTTAAAAAACAAAAACAAAAAAAAGGCCTCTGTCTCTCATACACATACACTCACACTCACACACACACACACACACACACACACACACACACACATCCAGTGTCTTATTAAGTGGTGCAATTGAACAAAGCCCTTGACTTTGACCCAGTTGATGTGAGGGTGCAACTCCAAGGGCTTCAGGTGTAATGTAACTTAATTGCCAGATGTCTGGTTGAGTTTCCTTTGTCGTCATGGATTTTATTATATTTTGCAATAAAATTCTGCCACTGCTAGCCCAGGAGGTCTGCTTGAGGGTTCTACAGTCATGATGGTGAAAGCTTAATAAAGGAGGGTGTGCATTTTGATTATGACATCTCCATGTTTACCTAATTTGTCAGGACAGCGCTCCTAAATCATCTGTAATCGCTCATCTGTACACCCCCCCCCCTCAGCCCCACCAACAGATTTTGTGACACGTCAAAGCAGATGCGTATTAATGTTTATAGTGACACAGCGCTGTGCATTTCTCACTTCCTGAAACCTATTGTTTGTTTGTTTTTTGCTTTTATCATGAATCAAATTTTCCTGCTATTTCAACTCTGAGTAACCGCCTACTGTCACCACTTGTCGGCAGCATAAAACAAGTCGGGCAATGGTGGGACATTATTGCTCGTAAGATTGGAAACTAGCTAGACTCTCATTCTCTTCTTAGCTGGCATATCAGCACCATCAACGATTGGCACGCTTTATCAGTCATGGAGAAGTTTGAGGGTTGTGGGGTGTCGTTCACAAGTGAAACTGAGTTTATCAGCATTAACGATAATGAGGGGCAGGTGGAATGTGGCGGTCCCAGGTTCGGGCGGTGGCTGGCGGATGGCTGACACAAGTGGTCAAAAATGAGTTTACAGACACAAGGTGGTATCATTTGACGGGGCGCACCGGTGCCAGCTCGCTTTCAGACTTGCCTGCACACAAGTAACACTCATATGGAGCGACATCGCCTTCATTTGAATGTTTATGACCAATATTCACTCCCCTTAAAGCGCTGGTTTTGTTTTCCACACTTTTCCACACACGTCACCAGCTAACGGCTAACTAACCGGTGCACTGTCGACACTTTCCTCTGAGTCAATCGATTCTAACCAGCTGCCACTGAATGCCGCACAACAACAAGGTTTGATATCACGGACACCCATGGGACGCTCGGTTACGTGCCAATGCTAACCAGCTAACCGCAACTGAAGGTGGAGGATTGAATGAGAATACTTTGGCGATCACCGAGGGGAAATTGACAGAATTTGACAGGAAATTGACAGAAGGATGTAAACATTACTGTTGGTTGAACTTCTTTGTCATATTTTTCTCCAAAGAAAATATGATTGAAATTTGATAGAAGATAACAAAGATGTGGAATTTTTGTTGTGCTTTTTTCCAGCAAATTTTTTCAAAATAGGCCCACAAAATGATAGGTGATGTGACCATTTTAAGTTGACTTTACGAAATACTAGAATTAAATATAATTAAAAAAAATGTCCTCAATTTGACTCTGATTTGGTGAATTAATTGGTAAAAGAGCAGCCGTTAAATCGGAGTATGTGTTTTGGTTTTCGGTCCACATGCGGCCATGCATGTGTTTCTATGAAGTCATCGCTTTTAAACTCAACTTTATCTATTTTCCATAACTCAGCTGAAGGTAGAAGCCGACATCCCGGACGTAAACAAGAAGCTGCGCAGGAAAACATCGAAAAATAGCTTTGACCACAAAGTCGAACAATCTGAATCATAAGAAGCAGATAAGAAAACACGGTGCGATGGACGCCGCCGCCGCCGCTTCTCACTCACCGCTGACAGCCAGTTAGGAAGCCTGCACACGTTTCCCACCTTTTTTAATCCCGTTTTTCCAGCAACTCTGCCGCAAACAACGCCATATCTACTGAGGCCTGCTGCTAATGTGACAGCCGCTATAATCAGCCTGGATCTATTCTCCTTGCTTAAGACAAATTACACATTAGGCTCTTTATCTCCATTCAGCGTAATTTATTTAGACAGCCTTTTTTTTTTTTAAAGAAAAGCCTAGGCGGAGCGTGATTTACATGCCACACAACTTTTAATTCGCCGTGCGTTTTGTCTCTGAGTCGATCGCTGCGAACACCATCTATAATTAGATGCCAGTCATAATGATGGGAATCTTTGTAGTGGTGTTTGAATCAGATTAAGGTGGTGGGTGAATTAGATTTCAATCTCCAAATAGCTCGGTGTGGGCGAGCGTCCTCAGGCTTGCTTATGAAGCCCTCGGCGTCTCCATTAAGTTGTTTTCTGATTAATTTTTAGAGTATGTGGTCGGTGTCTAAACATCAGGGAGAGGCGCGGGGGTGTCAGAATTCAAAAATTCAGCCAACTCCGCAGCTACTAACCCGCCTAAATTTGGAGGGGGAAAAAAAATAATAATAAAAAAAAAGATGTGGCACTTTTCCGCAGTTGATAGAAGACATGAAAGAAAAACATACATTTTTATTGGATCTGAGAGCAGCATTTTGTGATTTATTACACAGGTTTTTTTTTTCTTCTTTTTTTTCCCCTTTTTTCCCAGACAAATACACATGCACAGAAGCTATCCTTTCAAGGTTAGCTAAGCCCCGGTGATGGTCCACGGTAATTTGCATGGTACATAAGGTGTGCTGCATCTCATCCATCAGCATAAGCAAACAAACAAACGCCCCCCTCCCACCAACCCATGTAAAGCTGCTCGATGTGTTTCAATGCAAGTTAAATGGATGTTCTGTGTTTCAAAGGGTGAAATAAAAAAAAAAAATGTCTTTGAAGTTCTTGACATATTTTACATTCCACATCTTTATTCACAGTTTCTTTACAACAACGGCAGGCAAACCTTGAAGTTACTGAAAGCAGAGGACATTACGATTTGCTGAGCTGAGGCGACGTGATTGGTAATTTACAATTACAGGGCGCAAACCCTCCGTAATTATCCCCTCCTAGTCAAACTTTCAGCAACATTTTCTTGTGCACTTTTGCTAGACTGAAGCGTTTCTGGTCTGCAGTCATCTACCTTTCCCAATTTATCAGCATTTATTAAAGCCTGATGTTGATCAAAATAAAAACTACCTTGAGCGCCAAGTTGAGGTCAATGATGTAGACAGCGCCCTCTGGTGATAGAGTGATAAAGCAGAGTCATGCAGTTATAAACCATGAAATTCATGAACATACTGCTGCCTTTCAGTGTTTTTTTTTT
>CAAKHG010012133.1:3210-19595 GCA_901007715.1 Dactylopterus volitans | reverse complement strand
CGCTGGAAGCATCAAAGAATCACCAGGAAATTATTGAGCTTTTCTTTTCCCGCCACCTGATCCCGAGGGTAGGGGAGCTGGATGACATCATCGAAAAGTTTTTGACATTTTACGTGCTAACTAGCTTGATGAAATGTGGCAACACCAGCGGGGGGGAAACGAGTGAAGGTGAGGATCCTGCCAATTGCCTTGTGTTTGGAAATTTCAAGCGAACTAATTGTCTTCCTGTCGCCGTGATCAGTGTGTTTGATTTATGTTCACAGAGGCATTAAGGTTTGTTTTCCTCGGCATCCATCAGGACACATAAGCTGCTTGGTGATTTGTCTTAAACGGACAAACTACTTTGGAGGTGAATTTGAGAAGCCAAACAAGCTCTTAGAGTGATTTATGCGCGACTGCTTTTGTCTAAAATTCAAAGAGAAAAGCCCTCAGTGGGCCTTCTCTGTAGATTTGCATTATAAACAACCCAAACTCATAAAAATATGCTCAAACTTTGCGCTCAATCTCTCATTCCTGAGGAAAATTGAAACATCTCGGGTCTCTTGACTTATCCTAAACTTAGATGGCTTGTTTGTTATGGTATGAATCCTGATAAATGCCGAGTGCTTGATTAGAATTGATCTCTTTTTGCAGGTTACACTAAATCCCTGTCGAGAAGCACAAGGTCGATAGAATGCCAGTAATATTTAAAGGTAAAATTCACCATTTTTCTTGTGTTGGTCCGAGTGTGATGATAAATGCGGTGAAAATAAGCAAGAATCTCCTCAGCCTGTGTTAGCAGACATATTGGAGGCTCAGACGCATTGCATCCTGGTACATGTAAGACCAGTAGAACTCTGCTGTCCAAGGCAATACACAAATTCATCGCTCAAATTCCACTCACCGTCAACACTGACGGGATATTTAAACATCATTCCTCATTTCAGCGCTCACATTCTATTTTAATGTAGACTTGGCCAACAGAGAGACAGGTTTTTTTTCACCCGAATGACTCAATCTCGAGGTGAGAAGGGCGCGGTTTGACCAACAACGAATCTTCATTCTAAATAACTCCGCCATTCGAAGCAGTTTTGAGTGAGAGACAAAATTAAAAGCTACTGCTGTGCATCGGGGTAACAGGTGAAGCCTTCTGCACATTTTTCATGACCCACTTCAATCATATCAATAAATTACCACGCTGACTATCTGAAACTATTTGATCCGAATGTAGGATTAAATGCAGAATAAGAATAGACAATAGGCACACAAACACAGATAGAACAAGATGCACCAAAGTGCGACAACACACTCCCTAACTGTCTGTTTTTAATCCAAACATGTGCAATAACTGTTGTTTTTATTTATTTTCCTTCTTCTTATTTTAATTCTGGCCTTAATTTGACATCATTACTCTGTGTGTGCGCATATGAGTTATATATTCCGTATTTTAGAAGCTGCAACTGGATTGCTCCAGAGTTTCCTTGCACATCGTACAATGACAATAAACATCGATCTGTCTGTCTATAAAGATGTGACATGATAAAAGAAAGCATCACATTGGAGTTGGGAGAACTTAGTCGCACATAAAACCGAGTGAGGCTTTCTCTCTTCTTCATTTTTGAATGCAAATAAAAAACACAACAACCTTATCGGTTTAATATACATACCACTTTACCAAAGATTTGCTAATTGGTTTCAGTGTTTGCTCCAATTACTTGAGTGCAGTTCGTGCATTTCGGGCAGAATTTCACAACTCAAAAGTACAGATGCCAAAATTGGCAGGTGATTAATAGGAGAGGATGTTGAAGCTGTTTGTTGTCTCCCTGCGGCCGTCGGGCTGTTTTCTGAGAAAGATATAGAACAATTAGAGGGTGTTCTGTCGGAAGGGTGGGGGGGGCTCCTAAGGGTCTTGTCTATTTCAATGCAGCTTGCTTGAGGCTTGGTTCAAAGGCTGAGCAAAGATAAAAGCCCGGAGACTGGAGGGGGAGTCGAGGAGCGGGAGAGGGTAAGATGTTGTTTGTCACCGCTTGTTAGAAAACAAACATGTCGAGGAACATTGAAGGTCCCATTGCCTTTAAAATTTGGGCCCTGAGCTAATAATAAGTGAATGAGGCACTCCCGATCAAAATGAGCGATGTGACGTGGGTGCGCGGACACGTGGCGCGGTCCAATAATGGGTATCCTTAGGGTGTTTTTTTTTTGTTTTTTTTTTGCCACCATGTTAGTGTCATAACACCTCAAAAACAAAAAAAACAAAAAAAAACAGCATCATGATCAATTTGTGGCATCATTGGAGTGTCTTGGATACTTGAATTTTTTTTTTCTTTCATCTCGAGAAGCAGTGTCCTCAGGCCTGAAAGCGAGGATGTCTACTCACTACAGGAAGATGCAGAATAGAATAAAGGGACAATGGAGCCATTATCAGGGAGGGGCGCGCAGATGCGTTCTTGCGTGTGTCTCGCCATTACATGCTGGCAGTATATGTTTTTCATAATTACACGGGGAGGACTGTTTGGCAATATCGGAGCAACTGGCATCATATGAAAGAGTTCTGCTGTTTCTATGTTTCTATGTATTATGTATGTGTACACTGTTACCCTTAAAGTTGTAACAAAATATCTTTTACCTCTTCTCATGAAGAGATTGTGAAAATGTGATTTATTCTTGATAGATAAAGTGTGTATCTTCTCAAAACTTTATTGATCAATCTGGTCAAAGGTGATATCTGATGTTTATAAAAAGGAATAAAAAGAGTGTCTGAAACCAAAATTATTCCAACTTTACAGGCAACGGTGTATATGCGTATGAATATACTGTATATATATTTCAGCGGATGTACAATACATAGATACCGTACACTGTCATGGCCATCCAGGGTATTCGTGTCGACCTTTGAATGGAGCTCAGACTGCTTGAGATCAATTGGAATTAACTCATATTACTGTTAAAAAAAATGAACAAATTAACATCTTAAATGCAGCTGAATAGAGATAATTAATATCAATGCTTATTGGTCATTAGTCCACTGAAACTGATACATCTGTGATACGTAAATATTTGCTGAAAATTATCGGCCGGCCGATAATTTTGGTCACACTTTATAGTGGTGATTAACATTGGTGCATATCAGCCAATTTTATCAATATGGCTGTGACACGCAAAAACTCAATAAATCGATTGTGCTATAGTCAGAAAAGCGGCTTTCTTATATACTGAAACATGCTGTTGGGGTACGCGGCTTAAAAGAATGTAAACCTGTTGACAGAACAGAGCCACAAGTTGTTGTCTGATGATTATCAGATTTGCCCTGATCCCAGTAATTCAGGAAAACAGCCAAAATGCAAAATAATTCAATTGTGGAATTGTCAAATCAGGATGGCAGAGGACAAACTAAAGAAGAAAGTATTTAGTTGGATTAAATGACATAATTCACCATGAACTAATGAGCGGTTCTCAATTTTTGAGGAGGTGAGTATGTTGTATGTCTCCAGGAACAATGTTCGTCGGAGTGTGAACTCCATTAGAAATAAGCTTCTGATGGAATCTGAGGATAAATGGCTTGAGAATGTAAAGCTAAAGCCAAATTTAACGACTTATATGCGTCTTGAAAAGATTTTTGCTACTGAATTATGTGCAGTGGGTGGTTTAATCTCAAAGTCAGATTGCACAGCTGAGAGCTGCCATTCCTCTTCTGGCCACTGATGTTGCCTGATTCAAAAAAATTGCACAGGCAAAAAAAGATTACGTGATTTGGATGAGGAGGAAAGTGAGTCTCATTTTCTTTTGCCCTGTATGTTCTGTGAGGATCTCAGAGAGATATTGTACGATGAGATCGCTTGACCAGATGAGCAAAAACTAGAATATTGTTTAACGTGTTTAAGGCTGTCTACCTTATCTCTGAAGACGACAGGATAAATTGTTTAACCAGTATATAATTCAATCTTTTTACAGACAGACAGTAAGCTTCTGTCTGCGACTGAGGAATTTAATTTTGATCTTTCAAAAAGGATGCCCTATCCCTTTCTATTTTTACTTTGATATTGTATAACATGACCTCTGGTCTCGGCTTATATTTGTTTTCGGTCTCCTAATTTCATGCAGGCCGAGCATGTGAGGTACACATGACAGAGTCATAAAATCTTCAGTCATTCATTCATTCATTCTGTGCTCATTTGAGGACTTGTTGCATTCTTGCATGAGGCCTGCTAACTTTTTTTTTTTATTTTTTTTTTTGGTCTGGAAAAGTGTTGACACTTTTTTTTTCTTTTATCTCTTTTTTTTTTCTTTTGCATCTTTAGCCAAGAGCAGTTTTCTTCTCATTGCATCACACAGGCCAACAGGTCACCTACAATGTAAAAGGCCTGATCTAGATTCTCTGTTCTTTCATTCTCAGTTAAAAAAAAAAAAAAAAGCAAAGGGAGCTTTTTTTTTTTTTTTCCCCTTGGCGCTGCTGAAACTCATCAAACGCTCCTTCAATGTCAAAAAATGTTGCTAAAGACGGTGGCTTCTTTGAAGTATGACAGAAACAATGGCAATGCGCATCGGGGATTTTGAGCCATAATACCGTTGGAAGAGATCGCACCTACGTCTGACTGTCAACATTTTTTTTCCCCAAGTCGTGACAGTGAAAACATTATTTTTCCCATCGCCGTTGCCTCTTTAGAACGAGAGGCAGCAGCGGAGATGGACAGCGGTCTTAAAGAGGCTTTAGGCAGCCACAAGACAGACTATTTGAAGGGAAACTGCTTATCTGTCTCCTCACTCTTTTCACTATCTAACATCATGATGAAGCGCGAGGACCCGAGGGAAGTGGCAACAGATACGGCAGCGGGTATCAATAATTCATGTGTTCATATATTGGACAAATACTGGCTCGCGATTGCCAGGCGGTTGGATATAATGTTGCCGGAATGGAGAGGAAAGTGCCAGAAGCAATCTCCAAACGGCCCAGTGATCGTTACTCAGCGGCGGTTAATTGTGCTAATTCCAGAACGGCGAGGGGATGCCTCCGCAGACTGATGGAGCCGATGTGCGGAGGAAGTGGTCCTCCGTTGTTTAAGAAATTAATTACAAACGTTTAATGAAAAGGAAATATTCTCATTTGCAATTTTCATGGCTTGGCTATCCGATAAATCTCACGCTGATGCAGATTGGCAGCAGTGGGGTGGGCCGAGGAGGCGAGGGGTGGAGGGTGGTCCTCCCCCTGCTATGACCACACGTTAATGGACATCACTTTAAACTGACACGAAGTCACGCTAAGATAATGCCGATTTCATTGATTTTCAGACGGCGCTTTTGAATAGCACTTTTCTATAATTTACATCATTTTGCCGCCCATTTTCTCTGCCATATGGACCTCTGACATCTTCTTGTGCACAGTGGGCCCCCCCCGTTCAACAGCGCCGCTTTGATGCACCGAATACTTAAAGACAAGTAAATTATGCGAAATAAACAAGACAAGTAGCCTCCACATGCACATCTGTACGCATTGTCACTCTTTACTGATCAAATATGGACTTGGAGAAAAATGACATTTTTTTTTAACAGCTGTTGGTCGTGGGATAAGTCGATTTCCTTTTCAGAACAAAACAAAATCGCTCTTATTGCTTTCTGATGTCTCAGTGGCATGGGCGAGGTAAAGTTAAGGCACAAAAAAAAAAACCCACACTTTGTCAGGGTGAGGAAACATTTGTCATGTCACTGTTGCCATGGTTACAACAATGACAACTCACTGCTGCAAATGTGAAAAAAAAATGCTGCCACATTTCAAATCCTGGTTTTTTTGTTTTGAAAAATATATATGTGACGGAATAACAAAAAAAAAAAAGACAAAAGCAATCTTGACATCTATGTTACCAAGGTTTAGGAACATATGGTGCCTGGCCTTTGGATACAAGTTGTCTAAAAACTAAAATGTGCAAATCTTTTTTTCTTTTTCTTTTGGAAAGTCGAACATCATCAGAGGTCAATCATGACTCTTGTCAGGAGCTTTGACCTGGGATTGGAAAACCTATTGTGGTCCTCTCTTTTGCAGTTTCTAGTGGTCTACTTGAATTACAATGCGGACACCTCAGGGGTTGCACCTGGTCATCACCGGGGCCCATTTTATTTTCTCTGGTGACACATTTCTCCACCTGTAAACAACATTTCTTCTTATCAAGACTTGCCAGCATGCAGTCCCGGAGTTCCAAGTCAGAAAATAAACCTCAACTATCTCAAGCACCTAAAAATAAATACATGGGCCTGACCTCAACTCCACCATAATGTCGAGGGAGGGGGCGGAACGAGCCGCAGACGGCTGCCTTATACGCGAGGACCACAATGCTACACGGTTGCGGTATATTGTCACTGATCTGCTATCGCTCGCGATAAAAATACACACCGTCTTTGACAACTGTTTTGTCATCTGAATCAGACTCGGCTCCACGCGGCATCGCTCCCACTTATCGTGCCTTTTCATTGGCTTTAAAAAGAAAAAGAAAAAAATCTGCTCTCTGAGATTCTTTGAGGCGCATTACGGCTGTTTTTGCAGAGGATCAAACAGGTGGTGGAGAAAGTGGAGGACGTTCGGCTAAGTTTTTAGGCCCGACGGCGACTGTATTGTGGTCGGCGGAGGCAAACCAGTGTCAAGGAGGAGGTCTGTGAATCATTGGAGTTCGGGGATGTACCAGGCATTTAAAGGGCTTCCATTGTGACTGAGGTCAGCGCCATTAGCCTGCAGCCAATGAGGCAAGTAACCTTGGAGCAAACAACTTTGTCTCAGGGTGGATTCTGTGGGTGTGTGACGAGACTTGCATCAGTTGTGCCAGACATCAGTATTCTGCTTGTATTTAACGAATTTTTGATCCCAAATAAAGACATCCAAGAGGGCCAACCTTATAAAAAATATGCCGACATGTTTCGCAAGAATCCTGCCTGATAGAAATCATGCCTGAAAGCTCCGAGCCCTTCTATACCAAATGCGTGCATTTGAAGTTGTGGCAATTATGTCATTATGTTGTATGAAACCGGAACACCAGCTTTCAGTATCAAGAGGTTAAAAAAAAAAAAAAAATGACAAGAACACTCAATCTTATTTTACCCGGCTTCTCCGGTTCTGCTGCCGCAATCCTTTTTCATTTCTCCCCAAGGAAGCTGGACCTTGATGGACTCAGACAAGCGTATCAAGCAGCCGAGTGACACAATCTTTATTACATGCATGGCGACTCGAGGGGGCATCTGTGGAGAGGATATGATGAGTTAATGGCTAGGAACTATGTTTGATATAGGATGGTTGTTGTTGTTCCGTGTATCTCCATAACGCCGGGAATCTACCACAAAACTGTTGCAATCAGTCGCTCCGGAGTACAGAAGGCACCTGACCGCCGGCGAAATGCTCTCTAAATGTCTTGCAGATAGCTAGGTGCATGCTGGGTTCCTGCACGGCGGCCACTAACCGAACTCCTGTTTTTTTGGGTTTTTTTTGCAGAAACCTTGCGAATGTGGCACCCGACGCAATTAAGTAACGGTGTTCCAAGACCATCCGTTATAACGTCGTGAAACGGATAATGGAAGTTTAAGAGAGGAACACGCAACGCTAATAGCAGCCGGTTAATCTTCACACACATTTAGGCACGCGCAGCGTGTTTGCCTCAGTGCTCCTTTAATGCAGTGTTATTTTGCACTTAAATGAGAACAGTCAGACAGCAACTTTTAAGTCACATCTTTACATCCGGGAACATCTCCCGTCTCCACAAACGGTACGTCGCAGGGCCACCACGGATGGTTTGCTCGCGGCACCGTCACCCATCCCGTCACAAGATCGATTGTTATGTTGTTGGTGTTTTACTTTCAGAGTCAAGCTGGCCAACTTTTGTCTGGATTTTTCATTTCTTTCTTTCATTCATGAAACCAATCAAAACCAAACAAACTCGGAACAAAACGACAGAAATCAGCTAAATAAGACTCCTTTTTTTTTTTTTACAGTTAACATGGAGAAGGGCACAACTTATGCTGTAGCCAGCCACTAGAAGGTGAACAAGGTCATCTGGCCTCACTTTTAAGGGGCTTTAATGGCAATTTGCAGCATATAATATCATTTTGGTTGTTCAGTTTTGAATTGTGCACACACTTAATTGCCCATCAGTGCCTGTGTTGCATTTGGGTCCAGAACACGAGCGTGTCAGGATAATGCCCAGATGAATTTTGTTTTTGATTCATGAATTCCTTGAGCAAAATATTGGAAAATTTCACGCGTTTTTTTTTTTCAAAATCATATTTAGTTCGAATTTTAAACTTTCTGTCCATCGTTTTCAGAGCCTTCTGTTAAAATGTTTCTCCTGATTGTAATGTGTTCCTGCCCTTTTGTATCCAGCTGGTTTAGAGCATTTGCCAGTAGTTATGAGAGCAATTTGGAGGCTTTTATAACTTTTTCCTCAAAGCCGTTTGTCACTCTATTATATTAGTTATTGGAAAAAGAACATCTCAGCTGCAAACATCCCTAAACAGCTTTGACAAAGTCTTCCCTGCTCTGTGCTCGTCCCTGACCACACAAACAGATGCCCAAACCTCTCCACAACTTTATCACGTATATGGGAATAAACACACATTGTAAGCTTGAAAAAAAAAAAAAAAAAAAAAGTGACTCAACACACTAATGACTTCTTAAAAAATACATGTAGCCCCGGCAACTTTACAGCGGCCAAAATTAGCACCCAGAGGCACCGGCCATGTGAAGGCCAGCGAGGTTTTGTTTTGCTCAATATCTCGGCTGATATCTCAGCTCCAAGTGTCCAGGTAGATGTTAGCCTGGCCTTGGACATTTCATTACATGTTATCCACTTCTCTTTTCTCCCAGTCAGCTCTGCCTGCATCAAATAAAGGCCCTCCCTTTACCCAAAATAAATAACCCTAAGGGATATAGCAACAGTAAGAAACACCAGCAACAGCGGCCTTCACCTTCCTCCCACACACATGTCCCACAAGTCACTTCTGTCCTCAAGTTCCTCTTGCCGCAAAAATGAAACCGCATGAAAAATCAGCAGTGCATCGAGGGTTGGAAGGCCGACACGCTGCGTGAAAGTTGGACAAAGATTGCGGTTACAGGTCTGACTGACATTAGATGGCGAAAGAGAAGGATGCTCACCGTCCTGTGTGACACGGACTTCTCTCTTTTTATTTTTTTTATTCCACTTTATGGATACGGCACAATTTCCTGTGCTACAACGTTAAAGCTCAAATTCATTTTTAAGCTTTTCACTGCAGAGAACATAGTGACACGAGTGCAGAACCCTGGATTTTGTCCAGTGTCAAGTTACTGTGGTTAGGAAAAGATGGAGGTTACAGGAAGTAAACTATGGTGCACTATTAAAAAAAAAAAGCACCGTAGCCATCATTTCTAGTCGACAGGGTTGTGTGATCATTGCAGAAACAGACATTCAGGTATAGAAGAGGGGTGAATGGTCTGCACTTTTCTTCATACCGTGTCTTGCACCTTTCAGTGCTGCAAACGTTATAGCTGCCATATTTGCGACAACCTTTCGGGCGGTTTAAGAAATTTAAGATGTCCGCAGTCTACGCTGGCTGACAAGGACCGATTCTTTTTTTTTCTCCCGTGGACTGCTCTTTTAAGAGCACGGCGTCTCAGCTCGGAGCCGTGTTTGCTCTGAGGAGCCGGGACCATGCCAGCCAGTCTTAATTGGAATCACTTTCTCCTGACTAAACACACAGCCAATCATTTGAATAGCACTCAGAAAGACTATATATTTGATGAATGTTTCCTCTCCGTTTTCATAATAAAATGGATTAATTGCGCTCCGAGGCTTTGGATTGACTCGGGTTCTTCTTTTTTTTTTTCTTTTTCCTTTTTTTTTAATGTGGTCACATTCAACGAGCACGAATTCTTCATTAGAAAATGTCAGTTATTTATGGCCTTTCCGACATGGAAAGGATGTTTAACTAAAAAAAAAACAAAACTGTGGAACTGAGCTGCTTCACCTCCTCGATAATCTATTCCACCATCTTGGGTTATGACAAACAAGCATCGCCAACTCATCGGAGGTGCCCAGGCTTGAAAAGCTCGCGCAGGAAGAACCAAATAATAAAACCACGCCCGCTTTCCGGAGCAAAACGCTCAGGAGTCTCTCTAAAAAAGATCCATCCATTTAATCAAGGATAACTTTGTTGAATTTAAGTGAACACCACTAATCCATATATAACCCTGCAGCTTCCAGACCAATTAAGAAACACATTAATTACTCATCGCTATATCATTTACCCCGTCGCCCTCCTCACCCATGTCTCGGCGCAGGCCTTGTCACAAATAATTAAGCCAATAAAGATGGACGTTAATTTGATTAAGGGCAGTGACGTCGCGTTTGTTGCAAAGTCATTACCATCGCGCAGCCTGGAGGGTGAAGGTTATTGATGGCTGCCTTTTTTTTTTGGGAGGGGGGGGTGTTGGGGAGGAGTCAGCCACAATGACTCACATTAAACGATGAGTTACATCTTGGAGAGACCGACTTGATTTAGCTTTGAGGGGACGGAGCCAGGCGGCAGATTTGTATGCCGCAGCTCGTTCCAGTTCACACTGTGAACCATCTGTCTGGCCTGACCCGATGCCCTTGTGGTGCTGATGTTTGCTGCATACTTTGGTATCTGGATTTATGTATGCAAAATAGAGTCAGCTGATTGAAATCAAGAGCTTATTTTAGCTGCGGCTGCAAGGATACATTGTAATCTGTGGGTTGAAAACAAGTCGCACCTTTGGCCACACCCCTGACAGACAGACAGACAGACAGACAGACAGACAGACAGATAGACAGATAGATAGATAGATAGATAGATAGATAGATAGATAGATAGATAGATAGATAGATAGATAGATAGATAGATAGATAGATAGATTTAGCAGGGACAAATGCATTAACATTATTTCATATGAGATACAAAGCAGATGTCCAGCATACAGGTTTCTAGCCGAGCCTAATTTTGCAACCCCCGTCCCTGGTTAGGCCTTTACTATTAAAACAAAAGTTCAAGGGGGAAGTTAAAAACAGTACAAAGATGTTAAAAGAAAAAAAAAATGTTTTAAAAACAATTTAAAAAATGCAAATGGCAAAAAACGGAGTGATTGAATGATTGAGTGATTGAATCCGTAGCAGATTGGTAAGGTTTGGGCAATAAACTCACTCGGTTAAGTTTAGGGGGAAAAAATGACATTTTGAGTTTCATAAGATCCTTTCACGACATCATTCATGTGATTTCTGGAAGGAAAATCTGAAGTAAAAACGTACTTAGTGTGCCCAGGTGCAAATAGCATCTATCTTAATATAATCATCCCATATGTATCTTTGCGCCACATTTACAAGCTGACTAATTACCCTTTTATACTCCTTGTTTAGCATTGGGGAAGTAGCAAGTAGCGTCGTTAGCCGCATTTGCATTTTTTGCTTTTTCTATATGACAACCTTATAAGTGTCATGTAAAACTATATCCTGCTCAATTAAATACGTTAGTTAAAAAAAAAAAAATCATGTCGAAATCCACTTGCTTTAAACCCTTGCTTTGCATATGCGGAGTGCGGGCCGTTTCCACACACACACACGCACACATACTGAACGCACTTATCAGTCATACACACATATTCTTAATTGAGGGCAGAGGAGGATTAATGAATGAATTACATGCTTTAGTGATCCCTGCTGGGAAGTTGTGTTTGCGCCTGCCCCTCTCTGTAGGAAGGTCAGAGCACCGGGTCATCTGCAGAAAAACACCCCGGGAGCTAATGGGGCTTCTTGCCAGAGGACGCTTGGGTGGACTGGATCCCTGCCAACATGGCTGGGTTGACCCCGAGTTCACGTGATGGGCGATGGCCTTTCTGACCATGAAACCACCACACCATCTTCGAATTGGGCAAGAGATTTGGATTAGGCAAAAAAAAAAAAAAAAAAAGTTTCCAGGCACTTCCAGACACATAGTTAATTGATACTGAAGCAAAAAAAAAAAAAAATTCCCTCAGGCAATTGGCTTTGTCATAGGTGTGTGAGGGTGGGTGGTAGGAACAGGAAATGGCACGCAGCCTCCCCAACTACTGTCCCGTGTGACGCCAGAAACCTGCTCCGCCAGACCGCCACTGCCGTAGCACCCCTCTCCCTGCTTTACCAGTGCATTAACCCGCCACTGCTTCATCTTTTTTTATTTCCACTTCATGTTTAAATGATTTATAAACCCTTCTGCAGCATTTTGTTTCACTGCCTTACGCGTTCCATAATTACACACCTGCTTTGCTCTTTTCCCCGCTTTGCTTTGTCTCAGTCCCCCATCAGCGTGTTACTTCGAGCACAGCAAGCATTGTTATTATCAGCCGAGGAAATAGCGCCATTTATAAATATGAACACACCCTCTGAGTTTCCTCTGGGTGAGTGTTTTGCTTGTTTAGGAAAGTGTGTTCCATCACTGTAGCTCTCCTGCAAAAAAAAAAAAAAAAAAACCCAAAAAACACCCCAGGCCAAAAAAAAAAAGAAAAAAAAAAGAAAGGTTTCTGTTCTGTAAGCCAGTGGGTCATATATTCAAAATAGAAATTAAACCATTTATGGCTCCATTGTGATCAGAGAGCAGTGCTGCTGTGTGCACTCGCCAAATGAGGCCTTCGTCTTTGTACATGCTGTTCCTTTCAGAGAAGCGTTTCCATATTACATCTTTTCTTTTGCATGAATATGCCGCTTTCATCTCGGTGCCGAGCAGCGGTGCAACTGCTCTGTTTGACTTCTGCGCAGCGTCCTAGCGGTTATGCTCATACTCGACGCTTCCACAGATCACAGATTTACATTTAACGTCGGGGTCCAGTGCCGGCGCAGAGCGGGAGGAGCGGTGCCTCTCGTCTAATGGGCCGGCAGCAATTTATGGAACTGCGGCACGCGAACTGGTATTCTGAGAAGATGCACGAAAGTTGCTAAAAGTTGCTAAAGATACATTAAGTAACAAGGTGTCTGAATTATGCTAGCCATCTGGTCTCTAAAAACGTTTTGCAGATTAGTCGCAATGTATAAGGCCCCGCTTACACCTGGTAGAACCTGGTACAAATGTTATCCATATCCAGTGTGTTGGTATCTTAAGGTGAGTGTCAACGTGACCATGACAATGTGCCAGCGTTTGGGTGGAAGATTAAAATCCATGGAGTCACTTTTAAACTGCATTCTCTCTAAAGACCAGCAGGGGCTGCTTACACCTGCGGATGCCAAAAGAGGATTCTTCATTTATAAATCTATGGAACACGACTACTTCCCCCTTGAGTCACTGCCTCACATTTTCCTTACGAATTTATGTTCTCAACCTCCACTTTCAAGTCCTCCTCAAGACAGCGTGATGCTCCACCCACTTGTGCAAATACGGTAGCGCCCGCAAACCGATGAGGAACGTCACACTCGCTTTGTCTGGTCTACGGGATTTTTGCTGTGGAGAATGGATATTCAATCTCAATTTGAAAAACCTATTAAAAATACCAGGTGGAAATGCAAAAGCAATATTGGATGATTTATTATCATCAATTATCCAGGTAACATCAGGATACAGATTTTACTAAATGGAGTCGTAAGCCCGTTCTACACTTAGGATGCTAAAATTTTTAGCATAGACAAGCTGGCACCACATACTGAGCATCACACGCATATTTCCAACGGTGCTTCAAGCTTTAGTCTGACTGCAGATGACTTATCATTAGACAAATCACAAGGTATCTACGGCTGATGTCAGATGTTGGTGCCGTTCCCCAAAGAATGAAGAATAGATGATTTTTTCTCCTGGATCTATTATTTTCCAATCACACATGGAGAAATCCATCATTGTGTGGCAGATAGCCATAAGACGTTGTGCATTTTGAGGACAGGCCGCCACCACCCCCCCCTTTCTCCTTCTGAGAAAAATACTCAAAGCCTGCTACACTATTTCTTCCATGGCAGACCTAATTACTTAAAAATACACCCACAAGGTAAACACTTAAAGGTTAAACAAGTTCAATACACGGCAAAAATAAACGCTTGGAGGAATCCATCGCAACTTCTTGACGGCAAAGAACATCGGCTCAGCGGCCTGATAGCGAGGGGGAAGTTTCGCTTTGCTCTGCAGGCCGGTCGGACTTTGATGATAACAAGGGTTGCACAAGATTCCGGGGTTGTGATCTTTTTCAGACGGCACAGTGGCGCATTTAATCCAGTGTCAGAGGGGAAATTTCTCAGTGGACCGATGATCAGTGGATCGGAAGCTCAAACATCTGGACATTGTTCGGTTCTGACGGTTTTATCAAGATCCAATTGATGTCGGGGAGGCCGCCGTAATACAACAGGTGGTTTTAGCCCCGCAAGGATAACAGCTAATCCCGACAGGAAAGGCATTGTGTCGAAATTTGGTGCCGACTTATATACTGTCCAGTCGTTTAATATGACACTGGTTCTAACGTCTTCGGCGTAATAAGACAATAGACAGGACGAAAGGATAAAACAGACTGCCCAGCGGAGAGCGGAGATAACGAGGCCCCCTAACAGACAGCGAAGGTAAAGCGGTGGCAGGGAACTCGCAGCTCCCCTCTCATTATCAGCTTCTCTCCCTCCAATTCCAAAAGCCGACCGCGTTCGCTCTGTGCCGAGCAAAGACGAGTGCGCAAGCTGTGACATCTCAGCAACGAGCTCGGAATGCCAGGAGCTTGTTTTGCCATTTTGATGACAGACTCGGATTAAGTCGGGCCGACAGCGGGGCTTTTGTAGGATCGAGCGCCGCGGACTTGTGCAAAGTGGTTGCCGGGTTTCGTTACACTGCATCATACATAGGATCGCAGTTGTAGCAGTTAAATACACACACACACATATATTTGACTCGCTCTTTCTAGTTTGGACATGGTGCTGTTGTGTGGGCGAAGACCAAGAGAAAGAACACTGGGCAGGATATTTCTCCATTCTCCACTTTTATTGCAGGAAAATTAATTGTCTAACTGGAGCCAGGCGGGCAACTAGTGTTTCCTGAATTTATGGTGCCATTTTAATTAAAAGATACTGAAAAATTAGGTAATGCAAAAGGCCATGCAAAAAAATGTTGGTTCACAAAAATGGATTGGGCATTGTGTACTGTTTTTGGAGCTCCATTCACAATATTTTGTCATTTTCATGACAGCTAATTTTTGACTATATTAGCTTATCCTTCACTTACTTTAATCATGTGCAATTTTTAAAGCAAATAACCTGAAATGAAAATGAAAATATGTTTTTTTTTTCTTCTTCTTCTTCTGCAGAACCATAATGGAAAGTCTGCGTGGAAGCTGTTCGTTTTTTTGTTTTGTTTTTTTTTGTTTTTTAAACTCAACTTGGCCGATGATTGGATGAAACCACATCTCTACCACGATTTATAACTGGCGACCTTTAAATAGTCTGGGTAAGGAAAAAAAAGGCAAAAACATTGAGATAAGAGTTTGCTGGCGTTATTTTTTCCTCTTATAATTCAGACATAAATGATGCCATAGCAGAATCGAAAATTAACTCTTCAGCTGCAGCCACTGTGGTTTTGTCCAGGCAGCGTCACCTGCAGCTGCTTTATATGGGACGTGATTGGTCCAGAGCGTGGGGGCCTGGGCACAAATGCTTTGGGTTGCAGACATATGTAAATTAAGGAAGTTGGAGGTCCAGGAGGTCATTGGCCGCATTCTTTTTAAGTTACACACCACTCCACATCTGCAAATCCCATTATATTGCCACACTTACGGATATTTCTTTCCACTCTTGAAATTCACTGGGTAAAATAAAGCTGGCGAATACGAAGCATAATAAATAATTGCATTTTAATCCAATCAAGATTTTTTTTTTTTTTTGCACAGCAGTGAGATGCAGCATCTTGGCAGGTTTTTTTTTTTTTCAATGCTGCGTTACGGCTCAAGCAGTGTGAGCTAACACGTACACCTCGTACAACACGTAGATTATATATATATATATATATATATATATATATATATATATATATATATATATATATATAACACGTAGTATTGTTTGGGGTGAGGGGTTTATTATGTAGTGCAAATGAGAGAATTCTATGGCTGTTATTTAACTCAAAGGTCTGAAATTATGTGCATAATTTAGAGACTTTCATTCTTTTATTATTATTTTTTTTTAACTCAAACCTTTTTCAAGCCGTTTATAATGGACAGAATACCAACAGGGAGCTTTGCATATATGCGCGCGTGCGTGTGTGTGTGTGTGTGTGTGTGTGTGTGTGTGGTGTGTGTGTGTGTGTGTGTGTGTGTGTGTGTGTGTGTGTGTGTGTGTGTGTGTGTGTGTGTGTGTGTGTGTGTGTGTGTTAGCAAGCATGTGTCCATGAAAGAATTACATTAACATGTGGTCATGAAGGCTGCAGCAGTGAAACAAGAATAAAAATGTTTTTTTTTT
>CAAKHG010012132.1:2077-16131 GCA_901007715.1 Dactylopterus volitans | reverse complement strand
GGGAGGGGCGGGGGGGGCGGGGGGGGCGGGGCGGGGGGGGGGGGGGGGGGGGGGGGGGGGGGGGGGGGGGGGGGGGGGGGGGGGGGGGGGGGGGCGTCTGAGCGCGCTGCAACACGAGAAACCGAAAGTATCACATGAGCTCGGCGCTTTCGCTTTCGCTCGGAGGCGCGCACCTCGCACTCAAGTTTGCACTCAGGCTTACTTACCAAAAAAAAAAAAAAAAAGACAGAAAGAAAGAAACCCCTCGAAAAAAAAACCGATATACATATATTATGAGGCTACGTTGCTTAGCGTGAAACCAGAGGCCGACACGGCGTCAGAATGAGACGTGGGTGACCGGGGGAGACGTGATTTTCAGCTGCTGCATGTCAGTCAGAGATTAGGAGCTTCGTGGATGGTGTTCCTGTGAGACGCGGCGTGCGCTGAAGATGGAAGACGGAGCCAAGATGCACCTGAAAGAGTGGCTGGTGGCCCAGCTGGAGAGCGGCGAGTATGAGGGGCTGAGCTGGGTGGACGAGGGCAAGAGCATGTTCAGGATCCCGTGGAAGCACGCAGCCAAGAAGGACTACAAGCAGACGGAGGACGCGGCTCTCTTCAAGGTTACTTTTAACATTCTGACAGACCATATTAATACTGGGTACATACTGAGAGGTCCACATTAATAACCCATTGGCGTGCCTGCGAAATGTTCCTATTCCAGCTGAGCTGGCAGCTTGACCTGTGTGGAGTAAATACATGCTCTCCTCTTTAGTTCCTCTGGTGTTGAGTAATTCAGATTTGAGCACAATCAAGTTGAAGGTTTCTGACAGGTTGTTTTTTTTGGAGAACAGGTCCTTATTCACTGGAGCGCACAATAGGATCACAGCATTTACCGAGTTCAATTCGATAATGCCACTGAAAATTAACATGTTCTGCGGTTATGTTGGAATGGTTTTCAAAAGAGGAATTTTTTTTTTGCCTCAAAAGAGCCCTTGCTTCAAACTAACTAAAGCATAAGTATATGCTTGTCCATTCATGGCCCATGAGTGGGCTACTGACTGCTGAGGGGGTCAATGTTTATCCTTCAATATGACAAAGAAATTGATCCATCACCCCATTCTTTGGATGTTTTCCAGATTCAGCTATATTTTCTTTTAATTCAAATTGTATTAAAAAATAAATAAATAGCAAGGCCAACAAAAAGTCCATGATATTAACTGATGTTAAAAAAAATCACAATGTCAATAGGCAAAATATGCACGAACACTGCTTTTATTCTCTTATTAATATCAGATGCATTGTTGTGAGCTATTTTCCCTTGTTATTCTGGAATGAATACGCGGTCAAGGCGGCTACTTTGTGTATCCTGAACATGTGGAGAAGCTAGAGGTTAAGCTGGAAATGTCAAAGAAGATATCATTGTTTATTCGCGTGCACAGAATTGAATCGTTTCAAGCCGTTTGAAAAATCACACACTTAGTTGTATGCTAGGGATGATTTTAAAGTTTGCTGGAATATGTCCATATATTGTTATTTAGAACTAATCGGAAGTTCAGTACTTACTTTGTTTTGGGTTGTTTTCATTTTTCCTGTCATGCGTTGCAGCTCAGCAGCTACAGAGTTCCAGGGTGCCTCTAATGCGGTTGTACAACAACAAAAAATTTGTCAAGTGTGACCGAATTTTTTTTTCTTTGTCACACCGGTGTCACTAACATTTCGCCATCTGTAGATGTGGGTGGGACTGTGTAATGTCACGTTTCCCCGCCCTTAAGAAGGTCATGGCCAACCAAAGGCAGAGGAGGGGCAGGTACTCGCCTCTGATTGGCTCTGACCATCACGTTCCGCTGTGCTCTAAGTTTGAAATTGAGACCTAGACTCATTGAGACTCATCAGCAACAACACAGCAGCGGCAACCTAGCTCAGGATGAAGTGAAGTTCCCCCATCACAGGTCCAACCTGGACCCGTCATCCGTGAGTCTCTGTCCCTGCCGATAAGAAGTCTAACCCCGACCCCCACATCCGAGATGGCAATGGCATCAGACGCCGAGCCAGAGTCAGAGGCACATCAGCAGAAAACAGGAAAAAACATATCCCTTCCATAAAGACTGGGTCGCACGGTTCCCACGTTTGAGGTGCGTCAGAAAAAGCAATGCACCGCATGTAACGCAAAGAATGTGGTCCTGGCAAGATGCCGGTGCAGCGTTGTGCTGCAATTAGACACTTAAAAAAAATAAATAAATAAGAAAAAACACACAACACAACATGTCAAAGAGGCATATCTGAGTGTGTGATAAGTGTGCGGCTACCACAGCTTCCCTCCCCGCAGCATTTCAGCACTAGGCAGCGGTAAACCACAGCAGCGGGGAGGCAGAGATGATAATTAAACTCAGCGTTGCATACACTAAAGCAATAGAAGCGCGGCCTTTCACTAAATTAAACTGCCAAATAACCTTCATGAAAAGACGGGCCTGAACGTCAACCTGACCGACAGTCATGATGCTGCCTGTCGCAAGTTGGTTTGGGTGTTTGCAGACACCTTAAAAAAATGCCTGTTGAAAACACCAGTAACTTGTACTTGGCTTTAATGGTTGAAGGTAACACAGGCTGCGTCCTGTGTAGAGAGAGGCGGGCAACATGCTGTATGTTAAGATGATTTTGAATAGATAATGTTTCTCGCAGCTTAATTTTATGCTGTTGTAGACTAGATTTAGATTTTATCTGCACAGTTACTTCCCTTTGGTTTGTAACATAATTATCAATACATATATAGGAAATGACAGAAAGGTAGCCCGTTAAATGTTTTATTGTGGTGCAAAATCATAGATTTGGGTGCATCTGAATTTTGTGCCGGTGCACCTGAATGGAAAAAAAAAAAAGTTCACAAGTGCAGCTAATGCAAACAGATTCTGGAGTCCTGTAATTTTACATTTCCTCTTCGTAACAACACTGTGTGTAAGAAGAATTGTATACATATCCTTATGTATTCATAAGAAAAAAAATTAACTTGTCATTGTATTGCAACAGTGTCATTGGAAGAGGCAAATTAATATAATTTGTTCCTCTTCCTTTGAAGTAAATGTGTCCTAACTTTACCAGTCAGTTCTTAAATGAACAATCAAAATAGATAAAAAAAATTTTTTTGATCATATTTGTGTTTTGTTTTTTTGATTGTCTTTTATTACATTCACCTGCCAGCAGAACTTTGCCAAAGTACATTCAGTCATATTCAGTAATAGTTAAAAAAAACAACTAACTATGTTAAGGCAAAGTAGTAACGTATGTTTGAGATGAAATAACTAACAACAGTTCTTGCATTGTTGTTTTCGCTTGTTGTCTTGTGGTACCTTGAATAGGCGGTAGCAGCACTGAGGCAACATTCACTATGACAACAATGGCAGTGCCAGTTATTCAGCGTCATATAATGTGTTGAAGTACTCATCGAAGTACTCATTGGCTAAAAGTGTCCTTAAAGTCAGTCACTTCCATTGTCTTCCCCTCCAAAGTATTTATTTATGTGTATTTCTGTCTCTACCCTCACAGGCTTGGGCTGTGTATAAAGGCAAATACAGGGAGGGGAGGGATAAAGCCGACCCCACTATGTGGAAGACCCGCCTACGCTGTGCACTCAACAAGAGCACGGACTTCCAGGAGGTCCCTGAATGCAACCAACTTGACATTACGGAACCCTACAAGGTTTACCGTATCCAACACGACAATGGACTGGCTAGACCAGCTGGTATTAAAAAAAAAAGAAAAAAAAAGTTATTCATGTGCTTTTCATTTTGTTCTCTTCATTCTCCTCAGTTGCCGTCTCTGTATTAAAACTATTGCTGTATGCATTTTCCCTGGAATTTATTTTCCCGCAGAGTCACCCAAGATCAAGGATCAAGCGATCTCCCAGGCTAAGAGCTCTCCCGGCAGTCCTGGTGTTATGAGCAAACAGGTTGGGAAAAACATTGCCAGAACCAGGCAGAGAATACAACTTGTGAACTGACCAATGTATTTGAGCACATCATATATTGAACACAAAAGAAGAGCATAATCAGTTCATGGTCAGAAAAGTGACTGTAATCTGTCTGGATTTAAAATAGGCAGATAAATGTGTATTCAGCAGGGGTCGTTGTTTCTTTTGTAAGAGCCTGAAGTTCTTATAAAAGAAGTCTTGAGTTCCAGCTGCCAACGCACCAGGAGCCCAAACCCAAACACTAATTCCACTTCAAGGGCAATTGCAGTGTGGCCACATCGCCAACCTCCGACTGCAAACTGAAATTTAAAAAAAGGATGATATACCCTCCTTGGAAAAGCTAATAAAGACAGCCTGACTGCAAGACAAGATGATTTAAATGAAACATTTTGAACAAGCAGCATCGTGCGCATCCAGAGACAGTCCAAGGTGATGGCTTAAGTCAAGAAAGCATCGCTGCGGATTAAACACTGACCTGACTGCGGCTCTCTGCAGTCACAAACAAGGGCTGTTTTTGCGTTACTTTCTTTAGTGCAATCCTGTTGAAATGTTGTCATGGCTTCTGTTACGTTAACCATTGTTTTTCAATCTCTTCAAAGCACAGGTTGACATCATTCATTTTTTTATTTCTTTATTTTTTCCCTATTGATATTATGTGTGCAATTTATATTCATCGATATATTTAAGTCTTCAAATCTAAAACAAGAAACTCTTAGCCATAAAGTCGTATTTACCTTTTTACGTTTTTCTTTTTCTGTAGATTTGTGGTGAAAAGGAATCAAGTCAAGCATATGAGGTTGAAAAGGATGTGCTGGGAATAACTGGTGAGAGGTTCAGGCGAACTGGCGCTGCTGTATTGAACAGCTGAGTTAGAACCCTACCAGAGGGACATCACTGCTCTTTTTCCTGTTTTTATCCATTCCATTGCAGATGGCCCGATAAGGGAACATATGTATTGTGAGCTCTCTGGAAAAAAGGTTCAAAATCCGATCTCTGCTCCTTTTAACTTCTTCAGCACTGCTCATGCTGTGTCAGGTAAGGAAGCTTCACACTCAGAAACAAAACTAACACGACATGTTAAGGTCACAGCTCTTTGTGACCCAGAACCTGTTTTGTGTGCACAGATTTTCGAATGCAGGTGATGTTGTTTTACCAAGGCCTGAATGTAATGAGAGTAACCACCACAAGTCCAGATGGGTGCTTCATCCTGCAGGGCCATGTTCCTTTGGGAAATGAACAGATATATGGAACCTGCAACGCCCAAAGGCTCTCCTTCCCTGCCCCAGGCCTCGTCTCCCTGACGCCGAGCATAGCTGAAGCTATGAGCCGCCTTCTTTGTCATCTGGAAAGAGGTGTACTACTATGGGTTGCCCCAGATGGTGTGTTCATCAAGCGGTTCTGCCAGGGAAGGGTATACTGGAGCGGTCCCCTGGCCCAACACACAGACCGACCCAACAAACTGGAGCGAGAGAAGACCTTCAAACTTCTTGATATACCCACATTTCTCAATGGTAAGGCAGTGTGCACACTTGAAGATGTTTTTTTTTTTTTTTTTTTTCAGAATAAAGCAAATCAATTCATTCAAGGACTGCTTGGGCTCCTTTTGTTTGGGAGATAACAATTAAGAATGCTCGGCAGTGAGGTACTGTAATGTGTCAATATGATTAATGAGTAATGTTTGCACAGACCTTCAGAGCTCTGTACGGGGGCAGGGACCCGATCCTTCTTACGGGATTGAGCTTTGCTTTGGAGAAGAGTATCCAGACCCCAACATACCTAAATCCAGGAAACTGATCATGGCAAAGGTTGGTTGCAATTATGCTGGAAAGGGGCACATGAATTATTCACTTAGTTTTAGTAAAAAAAAAAAATACATAACTATTTCTGTTAAATATGAATGCATATGGATAGATTTAAATTTAGGGATTTCAATTTAGAAAAGGTTGAGTGTGGGGGGTTCCAGTGGCATACTGATGCACGCCATACAGCCGTGACATCCATGGTGTGATTCCAACTGTTATTAACCTTTGCTACCTGTCACACATGAAGGCGACAAAACTATGAAAAGTACATTTTAACTTGTCCAATTAATCGTATTTTCTTTCTCACTTAATTTGTATATTTGATTAAAACTTTCATAAAAGTGAACTAAGCAGTTACTTTCAGACAAGAGCAGTGCAAGTTTTTCTCCAACATGTCTGATCATGTGCATTTCTCAAACATCATGAGCTTGGACTTGAAAAGCCCTTTGAGAATTTTTTTTTTTAGGACTTGTTTCGATCCTGGTGCATTCACTGTGAATTCTTTGTCACTTAGCAGCAGTATTTTCAATCACCAGTAGAGGTCATTATAAGCAATCTAATTGTGCATTGCATGGTGTCCTGTTGACCAGGTGGTGCCCATGTTTGCAGTAGAACTGCTGCAGAGGTTCAACTTGGGAGATAATGAGGAGGCGTCAGACTCATGCCAGTGAAAATGTATAGGAATGTTGCGTGAGGTGAGCAGACAACAACGATACACAGGCGGACTGAAGCATTGTTCCTTCTGTTTGATCATCATGAGAGACATCCTTGGAGTATTGTCAGTGCAAGGGTATATATGATGAAGAAATTACATAGCCTTTTTACAATGTATCAAGCGAAATGTAAAGTCATGTCCTATGTTTCTGTCAGCAGTCACATTGTTTAACCCAGTAGAACTTGCTTAAAATATTGTGTAAATTTTTTTCTTGTTCACAAATTTTTTTTTAATTAATATCAGCCTCTTTTCAACCTGTGCAAGGAATAAATAGACACCTTGGATTAAATCTAGAAAGCTTTTTTTTTCTTTTATTTCTAGCGAACATCATATAACAGATTCACAATTTTTAAAAATATACATTTTTGTAGCTATAACATTTAAAAAGAAGAAAATAAACAGGTATGGTTTTCCTTTTGAAAATAATAAAAAAAACACAAAAACTAAAGTGAAAGAGTGTGCTGAATCAGAGGAGATACCCGTATCTGAGTTTAAAATACTTTCATCATTTTCCCTGCTTTCAAACATATACAGTACGTAAAAAATGAAATGGGAACAGAGGTGTACAGTACACAGGGGTCAAGAGTATTCACAAAGCATCATGTTCCAACGTGTTATTAGCACCATTACTCTTCAGTCATACTGCACATTTCACTTTTTCCATCATTCACTTTTTAATGGAAAAATACCTTGACTGTCGAGGCAAAGTGGTACACATCCGTCTGTGTAGGTGGGATTGTCTGTTACGCAGTTTTCATTAGTGTTCTCCCATTCTCAGAGATAATGTTAAGAACATATTGGAGTGTAATGCCTTGACAAACAACTGGTTGAAATGACTCCCAGTGATGAGAATAAAAAAGGCGAAGAGTTGCTCATACTCATACATTCACCTTGCCTGCCCAGGCTGACACATAGACATTGGCTCAGAAGCAAGAAAAAAAAAAAATTAAAATAAAATGTATTGCAAAACTGACAGAGATTGCATTAAATCTGTTTAGCATATTAACTGTACACATTTAATATATATAGTCCATTTTTGTTCATATTTATCTGCACTGTTCCAATAGCGTTAACTTTCATAACACTGATTGAAATCGATACCCTGCAGAAAACACTGTCAATAAGTAGGAGTGTGGGACAACCATTACAAAAACAGTGAACACAGACAAGTGCTTGATTGTCTCACTAATGTCTTCAGTGTGTCTGCAAGGAGCCATCCAGAGATCCTTTAGCTGCTGCTCGTCTTAGGCCTGTGCTAAGGAAAGGAAAGGAAAGGAAAGGAAAGGAAAGGAAAGGAAAGGAAAGGAAAGGAAAGGAAAGGAGGGATTGAACAAGGGCTTAACTTGTGTGGACTAGGCTAATCTTTTGGGCAGCAGTGTGGACACCCGTATTTGTGTTCTCTATTGTTTTCTATCTCCTCCCTGCAACCCTGCCTTGAGGTCTCTCCATTGTTTGTCTTGATGGGTGCAACAGAGACAAGGAGGGTGTGTATGTGCTTGTGTACATGTGTGTAAGTATGCATTAATACATATGCATGTGCAAGTTTCTACTGCCACTTCATTAGCTTGGAGCCATGAGGTAAATCCAGGAGGCTTTCATCAATTCCAGTTGAGGAAAGGGTTTCTGGGGCAGACCAGCGCCGTTTGCGAGGACGCTCCTGCTCCTGAGTGGGAGGCTCAGCAGGCGGAGCATACGAAGGTGCCGGCGTAGTAGGAGATGGGAGAGGAGGAAGAGGAGGAGGAGGTGGGGGAGGTGGCATCTCCTCACTGTGTGAGCTGCTGGATTCTCCTGCAGCCCTGGTAGGGGGCTGTGTGCGATAGGCCCTGGAGCCAGTACGTGCATGTGTCCGGTGGGTTTGGGTGGGTGTGGGGGTGAGAGCTAGGCAGACATCCCCCTCTGTGAGCTGGCGACAGGGAAGGCCATAGAGCTGTGTGGTTCTCCGGGGACAACAAGAAGACCAGCCTCGGTCCTGCACAAAGAATGGATACTCCACCAAGACCTTCAGTAACTCCTAGACAAAATCACAAAACTGTTACACACTCAAAAAAGAAATCTTTCATGTCTTCATGTAATGATACGTTTATGAAGTGTTCTAAAACGTCTGTTATGATATTGCCGTAGTCATAATAAATACGCTAGAGCATATATTTCAAGAGAAAGCTGACCTGAGTGTTGCGGTCTGTGAGATGAACCTGCAGGTGGCTGAAGCCCTGTGCACTGCTGGGGGAAATGAGCAGCACAGTACATGTGCTGAGATGGAACTCTGGGGAGGTATCTGCACTCCTCAGGAAGTCCTCAGTCCGCAGCTCCTCCACTCGCTTCAATCGCCCGCTGGCCAACTCAATCAGTGAACCCTTGGTGAAGTGAGGTAGGAGCGCAGGAGGAGATGGGTGAAGGGCAGGGGGTGAGGTGTGAACATGGTCTTTGTCATATTTTAGGTGCTTCACTTTGTCTTTACCTCCTTCCCTGTCCCTTTGTAGGACTTTTTCTCTGTCTGCCTCTTGGTCTCTTTCACGGTCTTTTTGTGATCTGTCATGGCTGTTATGCAGACCCAGAGGTGAGTATGGTGAGTTCCGTACTTTGTGTTGCCTTGGGGCTGGCTCCGTTTGCAGGTTGTACAGTGGTGTTCCTGAGGGACTATAAGTTGGGTAGGCCTGGGCCTGAGGGCTTGGGTGGCACACTGATCCCATGGAGTAGTAGATGTGAGCTTCAGCTGGTGGGGCTCCAAGGGGATCCAATAGTCCCCCTCTGCCTGCCCTTGGGTCTGGTCCCAGGTGATGGGGACTGGTGGAGAGTAAATTGGAGCTGGTCTTTAGTATTCCATGTGGATGTATGTCCTGCAGTGAGGAATGTGACTCAGGGACCTCCTGAGCATGAGAGTCTGACAAATATGGCCCTCCAGGTTGGAGACGAGTCGTCAGATTTTCCTGCTGTCTCCGTCCACCATTAGTATGGGATCTATGTGGACTGATGTCCAATCTGGTTCTGTTACTATCATTTCCATATTCTCCTGTAAGCAAAGGCCTGGGGGTTGAGGCAGTCCTGCTGCCTGGCCCATCCAGTCCGTTCGGCCTCTTGCTCAGGTACCTGTGTCTGGCGTCAGCTAAACTTGGATCTTGAGTGTAGAGAGAGGCAGGGCTAAACAAGTATGATGGGGAGAAGAGAGACGAGCTGTAGTCCCGTCGGCCACTGTTAATGTAGGACCACATCTCTCTAGAATCGGCTGGGAAGGGAGTCTTAAAGGAGGAGGTGGCGGAGGAGGAGGGGGGAGGTGGCAAAGAAAGCGGCCCTTCCCCTCTAAGCCATCTGGAGTGGTGGGGCAAGTTTGAGGACAGTGCATCGTCTCTCCAGGAAGGTGACCCTGACCCCCTCCTCTCACCTACATGCCCTTGAAAAAGGGGAAGAGAGACAGAGGAAGAGTAGCCCAGGTGCCATGGTAGGGGCAGGGGTGCTGGAGCAGGCAAGGGTGCCGGAGTGTGTAGGAGATGGGGGCTTGGTGTAGTCAGAACTCTGTGCCTGTCATTGATATCCCTGCCTCCCTCCCCTCTCCCTGCGTTGGGCCGGCTCCGAAGTGGCACAGGTGGTTTGAATTCGTCCAGGGGAAGGTTGTGTTCTGATGATCCTTGCCGAGACTCCCTCTTCTTAGGAGGGAGGCACTCTTTGCCACGGTCAGGGCTGGGATTCATGGGTGGGCACCAGCGGCAGTGGGGGCCCCCTGTGTGTGGGTGTAGGCTAGGTCACATGGGCCTCACGTGAAAATGAGGGGCACTGGCAGAGGGGAAGGCTGCCACACAGCATCACTGTCAGATCACTGTTGATTCCTCCACACTGGAGCACCACTCACCTGCAGAAAGCAAGCAAGAGGAGAGAAACAGAATGAGATTGGGAGAGATTAATCTGTCAGATGTTTGTGCAATCTGTCAGAAATGTTTGTACAAGACTCGGCTGTCCGGTCGGTAATTCAAACAAACATCAAGCAACATCAGGCTGATAGAAAGAAATCAGCATCGAAAGTACGTTAACAAAAAGGTTAGAACTCAGCACTCTTATTTCTGGGGGATATCGCTAATTAGTCATTACTTATGAGCTCTGCAGTGGAACTGAAACTACCCAACTTACTTGTTTCATTCAAACACAGTACTCCCACATGTGGGCTATAAATATATTTAACAGCCAATGAAGTTCAGAGGCAGTTCAGTTTGTGTGTGTAAAAACACATACACTCACAGAGCACTCACAGCAGGAGAGTTTTCATCTCTGACTCTCGGGGGATGATTGGAATACGTAGATATTTTTTGTACCACTTTCATGAGCCACCCCCACGACACCCGCCGGAGTTTTCTGTATTCAGCATAAGCTTACTACTGGCACCCCCCGCCCCAACCCCCACCATTACCCCTTCTCTTTCAGACACACACACACGCACGCACGCACGCACACACACACGCAGAGACAGTAACAGACACACAAATGCTCCCTCAGGCGACTGTACTTAACTCCCCGAGTGATAGGCAAAGCTGGTCACCACCCACCCAAAAGCTGACACTGTTGATATTACCACCAGTTGTTGTGGATACAGGATATGTGTCTTTGCATATTATTTGTCACAGGAGAGATGTGGGGGAAAAAAATATATGATTGTGTGCGCGCATGTTCGTCTACTTGCGTGTGTGTTCCTTTTTTTTTTTTTTTTTTTTTTGGGAGAATATATGAATGTGTTTATTTGTTTAGGTCTTTGTGTGTGTTTGTGTTGGAGTCCTCAAATGTGTCAGAGATTTTGCAGCTTTGTTTCATTCAGCGAGACGTGCGGGGGAGCTCCTCTAATTCTCCTCCAAACGTTTTTTAAATGAGCTCTTTTGAAGTGATGGCTGCCACACTGCCCTCCCAGCTGTTCCTGCTGCTACCATCACTACTCTCGCCATAGCCACAACACGACAGTGCCGCGCTGCCACTCAGCCCCGCACTCACCAACAAATCTGTCTGAACAGCCTACCAACTCCCTGCCGTCTTACCACCCGCCACACTGTCACCATGGCAACTGTGTCCACACATCTAGTCGGTTGCAGAGGTTAGATGGGGATACTCCATGAAGAGGCGGGTAAACTGTTGCTCATCAAGTTACTTGATCCAAAAACAGAATAAGTGTTAGAATGGAGCAAGCTGTTTGTGCATCTGAGTGTAAAACTAAAACCTGGGAGGCGAGAGGCGGGGATTCATTATCCCAGACACCGACAGGATGGTTTTTGAACAGAACATGAAAAACTGGGTTCTGTAATGACAAATGCAATTACTGAATTAATAACAATTTAGCTGTCATGCTGTGAAACCTCAGAAGTCTACTTTTAGACACATTAAAAACTCAAGTGACTTTGCAGACTTATAATGGTATTCAGGAGATAAAAGTCTGAGAGCAACCTATGCAACTAAGTGTCATAATTTAACAACACACACAATGACATTAATAACAACAACAGTAATAAGAATACTAATACTACTACTAACACTACTACTTAATAACCGGAAAAAAGAAACAAAGCAAGAAATACATTTTTCCATTCACAATTCACATTTCTGCCAATTTAAATCAAATAAGAAAGCAAAACCAGGGCTGTAAAACTCCTGTTACATGTAGGAATCTAAAGCGTTTATCTCCCTCGTCACATATTTTAGTGCCGCGGAGTTAATTTGTGTTAACTCCGTTAATTTTTTGCGGCACAAGAAGCTGTGTACAACTCAGATTATGGAACTAACAAGAATAACAGCAACAACAATAAAAATAATAATAACAGAAATAAATAATTCATTTGTCCTCGGGTGACTCTTAACTTGTCACTGTGACAGCCTTCAAGAAAAATATTGTACAAATAAACCTGCCACAAAAAAAAAACTACAAGGAAACAAAGAACACAATTGTGCATGTGGAGGAGTTTGCAGAGAAATGTCTTCTAACAGAATACTCCTACACTGCGCAGACATGCACATTCTCCTGGAATTTACAGCCACTTTGCTTGGGTAGTGTTTGAATGTATCAGCGAGATCATAAGCATAATGATGTTACATATTCCTTCAACTGGAATACTCCTGCTGGTTTTGATTTGCCATAATAGCTTAATTGCAATTTGTTTGAAGTTTTTAAAGAAGTGATTTAAAGTGACACAATAAATATGTTTCATGCTAAAATGTAAGATGCTTAACGTTCCTCGATATGCTTTCAAGTAATTGTTAGTATGACATCCTGTATCTACTTCCACTGCTTGACCTCATCCCGCCTTTCACTACGCACATTTTTCAGGAGAACTGCCAAAAATATCTCCACCGTCAAGACGCCAAACCTCAGAATTACAGAATATTATTTCCTAGTTTATCATATTTCCTACTGAAGAGACTTCAGTTGATTCTCCAATTGTGCAAATTACTATACAAAAGCAGTCAAAAGCAGGTTTTTAAGATCCACAAGAGCAGTTAGAGAATGTGGAAGAAGGCAGACAGGTTGATGGAGTTGGCAGTTGTTATGACATGAGACTGACCTTCGTGCTCGCTGAGTAGACGTCTCAATGTTGGCAGTCATTCATATCCAGTCCTCGCAGAGGGTCAACCCACTCCTCAGCTCCTCACTGTGCTACACTGCTCTTCCCGCATCACCGCCAGTTAAAACACCCGCAAATATCAGCAGCCTGCAGCTCCACACTGCCTCTGATCTCTTTGTGTAAAAAATAATACCATCGAGCCCAACAAACTGAGAGAAAGAACTGTGTGCCTGCTATCTGTCTCTGTGTCTGTTGTGTATGAGTGTATGTGTCAAGTGTGTGTGTGTGTGTGTGTGTGTGTGTGTGCGCGCGCGCGCTTGTGTGCGCAAAGGGCTGAGGAAATGAGTAATATCTAGCAGTGAGAAACATGTCTGCTATGCAGAGCAACACAGGCAGACCAGTTGCTGCTGCCGCCCACTTGCCTTAATCACTGTGAGGGATACAAACATGCATACACACATATATAATTTTTCATGCACATGCACAAACACACAAGCCTGCAGCTCACAGAATATCATGTACTGGCCGGTGTAAACTGACCACATGCTACCTTTAATTTTTTCGCTGTTGTTGCTGTTTTTCATTTAATAATCTGTCATTTAACATTAAGGATGATTAAAGAATCAGCATCCAATTAAATTATTGGTATATACAGTGTTTCTTTAGAAGCCAAGCAAGGGGAGGCAGCAAGACAGTTGATGAGAGACAGAGAGGAGTGTGGAAGGTGGTTCATCCTACACACACTCTCAGACTTAGGCTTTTGCCGCTGCCTCTGACTCAAAACTAAACTTCACATCCATCGTGCACACACGCAAAAACCTATCGTCACACATGCACACACATTTGTTCTTCTTTTGTTGTTATTCAAGCATTTTGCGATGAACATGCTTGTTAAAAAAGCTTTTTGCAATGTATTAAGCTTGAGACTCGCACACACACACACACACGCGCGCGCGCACGCATATGCACGCACACACACAGACACACTCACACACACACACACACACACTCAGGCCCGTACTCTATGAGGAGTGCTACAGAAACACTTTGAATGATTTGCTTCAGTG
>CAAKHG010012131.1:3861-14772 GCA_901007715.1 Dactylopterus volitans | reverse complement strand
ATCCTCTTTAGCCTGTGATTGAAATTTAAGCGATTTTATCTCCATTTGCCGGATGACAGAGTCTCATTTCCCTGTTTCGGCTTCAGCCGTGATGCAGCGTTACATATCATCAGAACTGTTCTGAACTCAAGAAATAAAAGAAATTCTTATGATGTAATGAAATAGAAAACAATATTGCCTCCACTGTAGTTGATAGAACAGAGAGCAAATGGAAATTTCCATCTGGTGCAATTAATTTGAAAGGTATTGTGGGTAATGGTGAAGGGACCATCTTCCTTTACTGCCGTTGCCATGGTACAAATCCACAAATCACATAAATTCTTTCCGTTTCTTCTTGCAAATGTGTCTGAACTTTCCAAATCCTAACGCACAGAGGTGAAATTAAGTTCAACAAAGTTTGGGATTCAATTATCCCGGATATAAAATGCCGGCAAATAGCAAGCAAGCTCACTGAATTATAGCCATTATGAGAATTACAACTTCATAAAGAAAGCAAAAGTGAATTCAGCATTACCACTTCATTTTGATTGTTATCTGAGGAGAGCAGCAGGTCCAAGTAGTCCTCCAGACCAGGGACATCGCCAAGACTGTCAGCCTCGGAATACGATGGATTTCCCTGCCGGTCCAGGCCATCTAGAGCGGAAACCTGCGGCAGTGAGTGCATGATGGTCTCCCTGTAACCTGCAGCAGGACGGGAACACATACATGCCAGTGTGTTAGGAGAGGCCCTCAAAGACGGTGATATTTATGAGCGCTGGCATATCGGCGATGGATCAATATCTGTGGGTATTACATTCGTCTTACAGGAACTGTGCTCCAAAATACCCGAAGGCTCTATGACAAAAGGGTGGATTAAACCGTTGTGGGCGATCTTGCAAATCTCAATGTAGTATTCAAAAAGTATCTTGCGGTCATTTATCATTTTATATAACCCTCAAAACGGCAGCACAAAAAGTCTCAGTCTGACGGCATTTAAATTGCAAGACTATCCAGAGCTGACATTATTATCTGTATCAGCTTTCAATAGATTAATCCTGAAAAGATGACATTTTCTAATATGTAATTCAGCCAAGAGGGGACGTAACCCTCTGCATTTGAGCCATCCATGGGTAGTAAACATACACACACACACACAGCACACACACCGCATCAGTGGGCAGCATTTTGGGGGGGTTAAGTGACTTGCTGAACAGTGTTCCAGTTTTTTTTTTTCATTCCCGCCCCAAGATTTTTCATGCTTGTCAACGAGCGAGCCCACTTCCCTAATCTTTAGGCCACAGGTTCCCTTTATATCTCATCATATATGCCGCGTCATGCCGTACCTGGTGACCTACAGACAGGATTATCTATTCCGTCTTTGCTCAAAGTGACCCCTATTAAGCCCTGCAATCCCAGCAGGCACTGCAGGAGGTGGTTGATGTTGTCCAGGCGGTTGCCACGCAGGATGAGGTGCTTCAGCTTGTGTTCCGTGCCATGAAGAAACAACAAGCCTAGAAAATAAAGGCACATTAGTCAGGTGTCAACGGCATGTCAGTGCTGTCGCTCGTGTGCGAAAAGACTGCTCAGACGGTGTCCAACTCACCGGAAAGGTTATTTATTTGATTGAAGGACAAGTTTAAAGTTGTTAGCTCCACAAGGCCGTTCAGTCCTGCAGTTTGGGGGGCGACATGAGGAACTGAGTGATCAGCTCAGCTGGGACAGCGACGTCAGGGTGATCCGAAAGAACCCCGGGAACGAAGAAGTGTCATTCAGAGAACAGCCGAAAAACAAAGACTCACCCTCGACCTTGGTTATTTTGTTGCAGGCTAAGTTCAAAGTCCTTAGAGACGTGAGGGAACTCAGACCCTCAATCCTGGAGATGCAGTTGGAGGAAAGGTCCAAGTGCTTCAGCTGCCAAACTGCAGTCAGGCCCTCGATCCTCGAGATTTGATTGCAGTGCAGGATGAGGGAGGTCACGCCGGGATGGAGGGGGACGTCCAGCAGGCTGGGCGGAATGCGACAAGGGGAGACGATTTATGCCGCGTGGAGGGCGAAGCTCTGATGTCAAAGCTCAGAGTTACATTTCCCCAACGGTTGAAAACCCAAAACTCTGAATTCAATGCAGAAAAGCAACATATAGTCACATCTCTCTTAATCCGAGATGGCATAACACTGTCAGATAATCTTAATCTGTGCCGTTTGTGCTATTTTTTCCCCCCTGTTGTTACATTTATCTCGGTTTTAGCCGCCCTCGCCACTATCGGAGGTCGTGTTCGTCGCTTGAGTCACTGGATGCTTTTGTCGCAGTTTTGAGGGTACACCTCACAAGCTAACATTTCGTGACAATTTACTCCATTACACTCACCGGTTACTTTGCAAAGTGAAACGGCAACTGTAAAGGATTCTACGGAAGCCGAGAAGGGTCGTACGTTCATACATTATATTTCCTGTTTTCCCGTGATGACGAGTTTATTATCCCGAGATCTCGGGAAAACGAAGTTTTGTTCTCTCGAGATAACGGGATACTTTTCCAGAGAAAACAAACTTTGTTTCCTCGAGAGTTTCAATTTTTCTGAGCCTATTTCGAGATCTTGAGAAAACAAAACGTGATAACTGGTTATCACGGAAAAATATAATGTATGCATGCATGGCCCTTCTCAGCTTCCGTAGGATTCCGACCTGGACCACCAGACAACGTTAAAAGATTTGGTTGTAAACGGCGGCTCGTGTTTCGCCGTTAGGGTTAAAACACGGATACAACAACACTGACAGGAGCTGCTGTTTTGCGTAAAAATGCTTCCGATGCCATCGGATAGTCTCACGTCGCTGTCTGGCACTTTGACCGAACCGCGAGCCTCCGGCACCCGCCGTGACAGTTACCTCGTCACTTTCTTGTCTATGAGACTCAGCTCCCGGTCTCCCATGGCGACGGCATCCGGGCGCAGACATCGACGGGCACCGAGTCGGCGGCGCTGCGCAAACAATGCGCACCTCCGACGACGAAAAACAACAACAACAACAACAAAAAAAAACTCTATATGCGTGCAACTCAGGAGCCTCGCGAAAGTTTAGCGGCTGTTTAGTGGCGCAGCGGAAGCTAGCTCGTACGAGCTTTCCGGGAGGCGTCGTCCTTCTTCTCCTTCTTGTCGTTTAATGGCGGCATTGAATAAACAAAAAATGTACGCGTCCGATGCGCCGCCTGCGCGGCCCCGTCGCAGTCACCTGCACCCGGCGCAACTTTATGTCTTTCGAGGGCAGATTTTTCAAACCTGCTCCCGCTCGCCTCGGTGCTTCTTCTTCTTCTGCTTGATTTCCGGTAGGCTGTGCGGCGCAGTGCGCAATGCTGCCTCCCGCAGTCTTGGCATGGTCACTAACTCATTTCTTTGGACGCGGAGGCGTAAGCGTCCCTTTTTTTCTTTTTTCTTTTTTTTACCGCTCCACCATAACGTTGAAAAGTCGCGTTTGAATGAAAATAGGCTGAAAAGGGAAAGACGAGAGTTTCAGATCTGACAGTTTTTTTTAACACTAAAAAAAAAACAGTATTTTTTCCACATTTGCACACTGACAGGGAGCATAACGACGTGACAGGACAGCCAACCCTGATAAACGGGCAGAGTAGCTGTACACAAGAGGCAGCCAGCAAGTAACAGCACTGCGCCCCCTGTTGGCGGCAGACAGCAATGGTTGCAAGAGGGCTGGCAAGAGGTGTGTCGCTGTGCTCAGTGGACGGCTTTCATAGTCTTCATGAGTGTTTTCCGTGCTTTATCAGTGCCCTGATACTGATGTATGGTGCCTTGCTGTTTTGTTTTTGCTTCCCGCAGATCAACATGAATAGCAACGAGTAACTAAGGCCATAAAAATGGCCTCAGTTTCATATTTTCCTGGTTATTGATAACGTCACTGCGTGCAAGCGAACAAGCAGACATTTGGCTGAAGCTCTGAAAGTACATTCCTGCACTTTATACTCGTGTACTGACGTTTAATGATTACAATTGTATTTGTTTTGTTACACACGCGCGCGCACACACACAACACACACACACACACACACACACACACACACACACACAGAGTTTAGCAGCAGCCTCTTTCCTTTGAGCCTGGCGCTCTCATTGATGAATATAGACTGTGTGATATCATTAAGAGGATGCCGCGCTCATGCCCGGCTTTGATGTGCCCTCAGCGATGAAGTCACGAGGCGCTGGCAAAGCATGTATGTAGGAGTGTGTGTGTGTGTGTTTGTGTGTGTGATTGAAGTGGACGGGACAGCAGGGCAGCAAAGGGCTTGGAGGGAGAAGGATTCCGTCTCACATTCATGAGTAAGTGGCATGGTGGTCCTGGAATAATCTGGCCTGGGTCAAATATGCATAAACATAATTTTTATGAATTTGCATTTGTGCAATTAATGTCTAAGTACATTTGACACGTTCCAAAATCAGTGTCAGTCAAAACTGATGGCCAATAATTGTAACCAATCTTTATCTGGCTTGGCGTTGACAATAGTGATTTGGTGGTAATGTGCATCTACCTGTATGTGGTTAATTTTCACAAACGTGTGCCGACCGCGAATGTATTAAAAAAATCAGGACACGGTGAGAATGTTCTTTTGAGTTCTTGCTATCAGTGTGAGTGCATGCGTTTTACATTTAGAAGGTCTCGTTATTTAAGCTGCATCTATAATGCATATGAGGAGGACATTGGCAGGTCATATGTATCACACATGTGGCGCGCGGTGCTGCGAGCGATGGTCTTTGAGGACCGTCGCACGGCTCCAGCCTGCTCAGGCCTCTCCTAACACACCGGCATGGATGTTCCTGTCTGCAGGTTACAGGGAGACCATCATGCAGTCGCTGCTGCAGATTTCCGTTCTGGATGGCCTGGATCAGCTGGGAAATCCATTATATCCTGAAGCTGACAGTCTTGGCGATGTCCCTGGTTTGAAGGACTACTTGGACCTCCTGTTCTCCTCAGCTAGTGGGCGCAATGAAGTGGTAACGTGTGATTCAACTTCATTTATTTTGTTGTAGCTCTCATAATGACTGTATTTCACTTTGTCCCGCAGTATACATGATACTTTTGAAAAAGCCCTAAAATGCACAATTATCCAAACATGGGTGATGAAGAATTTAGGGCAGGGGTCCTCAGACTTTTTCCTGTGAGGGCCACATAACTTTTCCCTTCTCTGATGGGGGGCCGGGGTCAGTTTGTAAAAGAAAAAGTGTGACGATCGCAGGGGGGCCTAAACGTGAAATTTTATTGTTCTCCAGAAAGCCACACGTAACCAAATAACCCTCTCTGGGTTCTTCACAGAAAAAAAGTCAGGAAATAAATGACACTATTTATTTATTTATTTTTAATGTACTCCCTAAAAGTGGGTGTCCCTATATTTTTGTAACACACTGTATTGAAAAAAAGAAAATCAAAATGCATCTCTGGTATTGTTAAGGGGCCTGGACCAAATGTGGAGGCGGGCCGTATCTGGCCCGCAGGCCGTAGTTTGGGGACCACTGATTTAGGGTATACTGTATATTGCAGTTAAATTTACCAATGCTGCATTTTGGATCCAAAGTATTTGAATCTGAAACTTTATTCAACTTGAACCCACCTCTGTGTACTTTGGTTTGGAAAGTTCAGACACATTTTGCAAGAGAAAGGTTCCACATCAGAGCTGTGGTCTGGAAAACGGAAAGAAAATGGTTAAAATTTTATCCGTAGGTTACGAGGGATGCCGCCCTCGCTGTACCCAGTATCGATGAGGCTCGTCTGACCCACCTCCGTCAGCAGATTGCCTCGATCACGCAGGCAGAGAGGCAGCTCCTCGAGCAGGCTGGCTCCACAATGGCGCATCCCGCGGCCCCCAGTTATGAGCAAAGCTTCAGGAAACTGGAGAACCACATGTCCCAGCTCGTGCAGCAGGTGCTTCCTCAATTTCCCACGGCTAAAGGCCGATGTGTAACACAATTTGTGCGAGGTGCAGCCGGTGAGAGAATATCTGACAGATGTTAACATATGGATGGCTTGTATACTTGGTGTGCTGACCTTCCTTAGATGGACAACCAGGAGCTGCAGAACCAGGCAGCAGCTCTGAGGCAGGAGTTAGATATCCAGAGAGCTTCAGTAGGTCAGCACAAAGGCAAACTGCAGCAGCTGCAAAAACTGCTGGCGTCCCGGGAACAAGAGCACAGGTTCTCCTGAAGGATTTTACGCTGAAAGAGTGGAAGATTTGCTTAACACAAACTTCACCTCATTCATTAAAGCCCAGAAAATCCACTTTGCCATTCATATTGTTGATATGTTGGACGGAATCCTAAATAGCCAGAAACTCCTCCAGAGATGGAAACGTTTTTGTTTGATTTTTCCGTATCTGTGTTTCAGTCAGGCGAAGGCGTTGTGACGTGCTTCTGAGCGCCAGGATTTACTAGTATTTGAATCCAAAAGCGCTGACAGTTGTTGGACTGTTTTGTTTCCAGCACTGTCGGTCAAAGCGCATCAGTTATTTGTAAATGACGAAGCGGATCCGCGCCTCCACAAATAATGCCCGGTTACCGGGTGTCTGACTGTGAATTTAGTTCAGAGGATGTATCAGTACCCGGGCGTAATCGCAACACCGGGGCTATGAGTCACGGAGCTTGTCTGTGTTCTTTCCACAGGAAAAATCCGGGGATGCGTCAGCAGCCAGAATGGACTGATCCCCGCGAGGCAGTGGCAGAAGAGGGCACATCTGCCGAGCAAGGACACAGACAAAGGGAGGATGAGCTGAAGGAGAAACCGGAGGCAGGGAGGAGCGCTTGCGCTGCTCTGGAGGACAAGTTCCGCCTGGCACTGACCACTGCGGCCGCTCGGTTCTCTCAGGTCTGCTGCAAAATGGACACTGGCCCCCAAGTGGCCTTTAATCACCGTTGCCCCACATCGCCTGTAGTCGGGCTAAAATTACCATCTTGCAAAAATGTAAATGACTGAACGAGAAATGACCCCAATTTAGAAGAAAAAAAAAAGCTTGATAGGGAAAGCTGAGTTTGAGTCATTTTGACTATGGATAAGTAGTCTGTTACTGCCAGATGAGGCAAGCTCTACCAAACTACTGGATTAGAATCTATCTGCTCCTCTCATCATAGAGCTTCCGCACACTATGTGACCACACGTGGCACTGAAGTTCTTCACTGTCCCACATTTCTCATTCAGACCCGGGATTTTAGCCTTGAGCTTGGAACCGCCAAGAGGGACGAGGAGCGACTATCGTCTCAGCTCACCGCCCAGGAGCCGCTGATGGACGGCCTCAGAGCAGAGAAGGACATTTGCGGCGAGGAACCGGCGCAGCAAGGTGGGGGGAAAAAGTCCACTGGAGCACCTCCTGTTCGCGGCTGGGCCATCCCTGCAGCGCGTGACACACACCGACGGCCAGTTTTAAATGTTTATGGAGAAACTTTAGAGCAGGTCCTCCCCCGAGTCTCTTATTCCATAACACATTCACCTGGTGGGTGCTCCACGTTCACCGTAGGTCAAATTAGTCACTTGAAATGTAGAGGGAGGTAGAGGAAGCGTGGAGGTGACAGACGCCGCCTGGCTCAGCGCGGTATGTGCCGATGCTTTGTTCAGTCTGTTTGCAGTAGAGCCGATCTGGTGGGACACACACTCTTAACGCAGCTAAGTCTCGTTCAGTCTTATGCTATATTAATCATTAGATAATATAGAATGGGACAAAAGGATGAAACGTCATGAGAGAAGAATCATGTGTTGCAGAAAACGGTTTCAAAAACACTCATCACGTCATTGACACTTTCTTGAATATCCCTTCACCAGGAACGTCTCTAGCTCAGGACCGTGGACGCCTGGAGGCCCAGATAGAGGTGCTGGCCGCCGAGCTGGAGAAGCAGAAGAAGCGGGCCGAGAGGGACGCTGATACCCTTAAAATCAGAGGCAAGATCATCGACAACCAAACGGAAACCATCCGAAAACTCAAAGAGGTAGCCGTCTATGTATCCCTACGCATGTCCTCCTATTTCTATCTCAAGATGCATCGCGGAAGTTTTTATTTCTCCTCTGGCTTCCTGCTGTTTGTCTGTGTGTGTGTGTGTGTGTGTGTGTGTATTCAGGGCTTGCAGGAGCGTGACGAGCGGATCCGCAGGCTGCGTGAAGAGGTGGTCCGAGCCCAGGAGGAGCTCCGCCGGAAGCTTGAGGAGGACACGGCCCGGGAGGCTGAGCGCGGGGAGCGTCCGGAGCGTCCGGAGCGCCTCTGCATCCGCAAGGCGAAGCTGAGGCAGCAACTGGAGGAAAGCGAGGCAGAGCTGGAGGAGGTGAAGAAAAAATACAGGCAGGCCTCCACTCACATACATCTACGCTGCCCTTAAAAGTTCGTTATCATATAAGTATAAAAAGTTCTCTCTTTCTCTCCTTTAGTGATTCCAGTAAGAAATGGCATGCAAAGGCGGCCATGCTGACGAAGCTCGGGAGCCGAGCGAAGCGCACGAGGGAGAACTTTGAGGGATGAGGCAGTGGAAGCAGCGCAGCATGACACCGGCGAGATAAGAACGAGAGGAAAAACCTGACTCGTAAATTCCAACCTACTGTTCTTTCCTGTGATGGGCATCTGGTGCAATAAAGTACTTCAAAATGAAGAGTGCTGCACTGTATAAAATGCAATACAGGTAGTCCCATTTGCATCCTATGTGGCCGAGCATTGCTTGCCTATAATGAGGGAAGCAGTGAGCATTAAATGGAACATAAATGTCCCTCAGAAGATGGTCAGTCCGTTTTTAGTGACGCTTCAAATATGTGCTGCCTTTGATGTCGGCGCTTCGTTGCTGGCGTAGAGCAGGACAAACAACCGCCTGTTGCACCAGCTGTGCGAATGGTTCAAAACTCAGCCGAGCTGTAGCGTGAATTATTACTGAGCGGTGATTTATTCATGCGCTCGGCTTCCCCGGCCACAGCATGTTTCTGCTGCCAGCGCCGAGCTACAAAGCAGCGCCTTCCTACAGATATGTTTTTTTTTTTTTTTACGGCTTAACATATGTATTTATCAATTTACACGCTTCCCCTGTGATGTGAGCAGCAGCGGAAGGGGACATAATCCCCGCATTGTGGAGCCTAAATGAAAGCTCGCACAGTGGAGACCTCTAATAGGGATTATAGTAAGTGATCAAACGCTTGCAGCTTTCACAAATGCTGTTCAAATAGTTTTGTTTATAGTAGTAAAAGTCGTCTGCTTGCAATGTTCAGTTTGGCTCCTTTCATTTAACGTGGGAAACTGCAGTAATTCTGTTTTCAACTAACTGTCTGCGTCCAGCTGCTGATTGGCTGTTGGTGGGTGCACATTGAAATAAAGGAATACATTTCCTCACGATGAAAAACATCATCTCCTTGACAAAAAAAAAAAAAAAAAATGCTTTTTATGTTACCTGGTGCGGTTCATTCCACCTACGAAGGTCTGCAAGTCATGCAGACAAGCGATGCCCTTGGTGGTGTTAAATAGTTTATAATAATGAATATACAAATGTCAACCAAGTGCTGATCTACATGAGAAAGTAAAAAAAAAAAAAAAAAAGTCAACACCTGCTCACAGTGATCAATCTAATCTGGCCGGACGTCATGAGAAGTTTGTACGAAACCTTGAAGTAAAAGTGGCTGTAACACGAGGTAAAGTTAGCAACAACCGAACTCTTGTGTTATGTTATCATATAATATTAAGGTACACACACAAATGAGTTCGATAATCGAACATTTATGCTTCCTGTTCCCCTTTAAAATCTTTTATTTTAAGTCTTCCGGCGCTCGCGGGCATCAGTGCTACTTAGCTAGCCGGCCACTGCAGTTGGAATGTCAACACACAAAACGGCATTTCCTTTTCAATGAAAACACAAGACACGCATACACATCACACTTCTGGTCCTCCGTTTTCTCTGTCGTGCACGCGAGGACTTGGCCCCTTTTCGATAAGAACAAATAAAATGTGAAAGTAGAATCTTATATAACTCCTGACAGATGTCCATCATTCACTTTCTGCTTCATCAGAGCATTTCTAGAGACCAACTCTGCACTATTTGGCAGAACTTGTTATGGAGCTGATTTTAAATTTTTTTTTTTTTTTTTTTTTTTTACATTTGTGCAATTCAAACTAATCATTTGAGCTTAAAACTCATTTCTCCCGATGGTGATAACCCAGCTGAATAAGAGAAGGATGAATATGACGCGAAATTTACTCTAATAACCCAGAACACACCTAAATGTAACGTTTATGACCCAAATATGACCCAAACCTACAGCATCAACTCAGCAATAGCATGGTTGCTTTTAAAGCATTTATCAGGGGGATGGTAATCGCCATCTCAGCAAAGAAAGAGAACAAATTAGATTTACAACTCAAATAATTCAAAAAGATTAAAAAAAAATTCAATTCAAATAAAGCCTTACATTTAATGACAAAAAACAAAACAAAACAAAACAGTTAAGCACTTTGCAGCATTTATAAAATGACTACAAGCCAAATCTGATAATCTGAAAGATAAGGATATGAATGATTTTACCTGGAATAATTAGTTTTATTAATGGCACTTTTATGAAAATGTATATCCCATTTAGATCCATTTTTTCTAGATATAATAATTCGAAAACAGATTTCCTATTACAAAAAGAATAACAAAAAATCTGAGATATTAGAAGCCGAAATGGTATAATTGAACATTGCTTTTCCTTAAAATGAATAATAAATAAATTCAATATTTTGGGTCTTGTACTGCTGGAAGGAAGATGCATCTGAGAATGAATTTCACATTTGGCTATGACGTGTAATGATTCAATGATGTTTTTCCTTTACACCAGTGGCGTTTTATAAGCTTCACGATCTGTACAATTACACGAGGAACATGTAACCCGGCAACCCGGGAGCGAGCGAGCGGCGGTTCTGGTGGCCCTGCCGGCAGGAGTGAATGGCGG
>CAAKHG010012127.1:6955-18364 GCA_901007715.1 Dactylopterus volitans | reverse complement strand
CAAATTATTCTTACATGAAACGCAGCTTCTCAGGCAACCCCCCCCCGCCCCCCCCCCCCCCCCACCCCCCTCCGCAACCCCCCCCCCCCCCTCCCTCTTCAGGCCATCTGGGGGAATGGTGAGCTATTAAAATTGAAGACATATGTTTCAGTTAAGCGCAACTCTCCAGAGTGCCGGGGTGCACACAGTGACAGTTTCCTCTGCTGGCTCGGCTCTGAGGGGGCCGGGGCTGCAGGATGGGCCGGCGTGTGGTGTCCAGGCACGGTGTGTGTTTGGAGTGTGTTGCCTCTGTGTGTGTGTGTGTGTGTGTGTGCACGCGCAGCGTGTTCGCCCGAGCAGTCGAAAACACATGTTTGTTTGTACAGGCATTACAAGAATTTACTAAGACATTTAAGGATGACTCAGTGATTTTGCCATGTAATAATTCTTGTTTTGTTTTTGTTTTTTTATTCCAAGATCTATGGTTGCCAAAAATGATGTATTGCACTGTGATGAATGTCATTTAAATGTTATCAAAAATCAACCAAATACTGAATAATATCAACGCAGTGTATGTTTTACAATCATTATATTGAACTGCAACAATCCACTGGCCAATCTTCTCAATCTGAACTACTTTAACAATCTTTTATTTGTGCAGTCATTTCTTTGAAGTATATTATATTTCCTGGTTCCGGCTTCTCAAATGCGCAACTTTTGCTGCTTTTCCTTGTCTAAAGGGTATACTGCAATGTCACAGGTGATCGAAAACTCACTTATTCTTATTCTTATCAGCGGGTCCCCATTTTATTTTGATAGTCATAATCGTACTTTACCCTTTTTCCACTGCTGTTACATGTGGAGCATCAAAACAAAGCAAAAAATGCACCAGCTAATATTTGTGAGCATTTCATGACAAAGGAAAACGCATTTACTGTCGTCTCTTATAGACTAAACAATTAAATGAAGAAAGTGGTTACACAAGATAAGCACCTCCCCTCTTAATCTGACTACATTAGACACAACTGTTTACTCCGCTGACACTTCTTTCACATCAATAAAATGATTTTATGACGCTTGAAATATTCATGTCAGTGAGATGTTATTTTTTTCCCAATATCCCTCAGGCTCTAAAGTGCCAAATACGATAATTTGCAGCGGATTTTCCTGACTTATTAAACTAAAACAATCATGATGGAGAAGCTAATAATGAGAATGTAAATTGCCTGGCGTTATATGAAGGCACAGACTACAAAAAAAAAAAAAAAAAAAAGAGTAGTTTAAACAACCAACACTTAGCAAAACCAAACCCCCCCTTATTTTTTTTGATCACATTTCAGGCTCCATGTTTGATTGCGTTTTAATAGCCTGTCTGACCCTGCCAGGAGTTGCGGTAACCAAATTAAAAAGCATTCTTTCAGTCCGAAAAATCTCAAACAAGAACTGCCGCGGCTGAATTAAAATGCGATTTAGCCCCGTCCCTCTTCCTCTTATCTCAGCGCTTATAATCAGCTATTAGGCTTCTATGATAAACAACTATAAGTAAATTAGCTCTAATGAATTCAGAGTAAAAAGACGTCTTTAAAAACCAGCAGTTTCACCGCCTGGGGCGAACCCTAACCCAGAGTGACCCTGCGATGTGCTGGATCTCCACCAGCTACCCCTCCGGGAAAAAAAAAAAAAAAGACCCAAACTCAATTTGTCAATTTTCTCACTTCTTCTTTTTTTTTTTTTTTTGATGTTCTGCAGAGTGTGAAATGTTTCACTAATTATCTAGGAAGTTCGGCGGGCGGGGCTTGTTGTTTTTAGAGAGCTGATGGCGAGCCTCACTCGTCCCGGCGAAAGAGGGGACTGTGCAAACTCAGAACGACAAATAAACCGGTGCAGCCCTCCCGCCCTCCCCGACAAATGCCCGACAAAAACAACCCGGCTAAAACGAAACGTCGGCAGCGGCCCCCCGTTTTTCTTCGCCCCCTCAAATGTGCTCATTCCGCATTAAAAAGCGCCACGGCTTCGGGGAGGGAGTCCCGGGCCGAGGAAACGTGGACGTGGAGCGAGGCTTTGACAGGCAGATTGCAGAGGAGCCGCCAGGCCAAGGTGAGAGAGGAGGGTTATTCTAATCAAGCTAATTCGCTCCAAACCTCAAAATGATGTCATCCACTGTTTGCTCATTAAAGATTCTTGTCAGGCGGCCAAGACTAATTCTCATTCAGTCGTGGAATACAAATGTGAGCTCGCTCTTTTGCCTCCTCCTCCCCCTCTCTCTCCCTCTCTTTCTGAGCGCCGCTTTCCACACGACAACTTTAAAATGATCAACGCTATATGAGATTATGGGAGAGAGGAGAGGCGGTTGGGGTGAGGAGGGGGGGTGGTGGGGTGGTGGGGTGGGGATCAACCTCGCTGGAATGACTCCTGATTGGATTACGTTTGTCATTCGGTCGGCCTTCAGAAGAGACGGCGCTTGTTTCACCTTCATGCAATGATGCCCGTTTCCCTCCTCACTTTCCCACAAAGCTCAATTTTTTTCATGGCGGGTTTTCCCGTGCAGAGCGTTCCGCGCCGTCTCTCCGCTGAGGGGTGTCACTCACATGCTGTTAAACTCCCGGGCTGCTCTCTGGCCCACGCCGCCGCCGCCGCCGCGACTCTCCTATCATGTACACAAACTAGATCACGCCAAAGAAGACAGAGGACTCTTTTTGCTCCCTCTCTTTTTTTCTTCTTTTGCCGCTCCTCAATCTTTCCACTCTCTCATTTCTCGTCTCTTCCCTCTGTTAGTACCCTTCAACATCCTCATCATGTTTTTTTTTCTCTTTGTAACCAGGCCGTCAGGGTCGTGACACACGAGCCGCGCGCTGCACACACTCCGCATGTGTTTGGCATCATAACGGGAGATCACAAACTCTTCTAATTGTTATGTTCATGATCCATTTGCTAATAATCACTGACCCAGCCGCTCGTTTGTTCAGGGGTCCGGTTTGACAGCCGTGAAAAATTGACAGCAGACATTAGCCGATTACAGATCTTCACATACTTTTATGCAACCAACAAATATACGTTCGGTTTCCAATAATTTTTGATATCAAGAAGCTGGAGCGAGTTTTCATTCTTGAAACATCAAACTATAAGTAGATGGATTACATTTATATAAGGCTTAAATCCAAAGCGCTTGACCACATAGCCTCATTCGCCCACTCACACACATTTCCCTATAATACTACGCGATAAAGCCACTTTTCAGTCAGGTTGCTATATAATAGAATTTCTACTACAGCAAACCCAAACACACTCACTCTCTCACACACACACACACACACACACACCCGCACACGTGCATTTGATACAGATTCACGAACCCGCCCGACACACCCCTGAATATGTAACGTCTGACACGTAACCACAGACGGAGCTCGCGTACAAGCACAAAGCCACAGACACATTTCAGCTTCGGATTCTCAAACCACAAACGCGTTCCGTCGCCGGCCAACACCTCGACAGTCAGGGCGGCCGCTGGCCTGACGCGGCCACGCGGCCGTGCGGATGACACTGGCGAGTCCGGATTTGTGCCTCAACCACCACATGCATAAAACTTATAAACGGCTAATTTAAATGGGCGCGCGGGGGTGACTGACTTACAGTCAGGCGCCTTTCTGTCCGTTGTTGTGGTTGAGTGCGAAGACGTCAGTTGTTTAGTCGCCGTCCAGGATTATTATAATCCCTGCATTCTGGCGTATTTATGCATAAACTTGTCCGGGTGCGATGTTGTTTGAGGGACGGGGGTGGCTCCCGGAGGATGACGGCTAACATCACCGGCGCTAACATCGTTAGCAGCGGCCGCGGGCTCGGCCTCGGCTTATCGTCAGTGACAGCTCAGCCATGTCAACACTCGCTGGGTCCGCAGCCAGTCGTTTCCAGGTTTTCATCAAGTCTCCACAAAAAAAAGGCATTTAAAGACTAAAAATGATTCAACTCTAATACTCCAACCACTTTGCGCGGGCTAGTTTGCAGAAAAACAATTCCCGATAACATGAGCAGAGGTCGAAGGCTCGATGTGAACTGCGCTCATTCGTCGAATCAGATCGCCTGTTCTGACCTTGCGTTGTTTTTATTTAATTTTCTTCTTTTGCACAGCGCTTCATCGCTGCATCGTCATTTTTTTTGAAGCAGGCCACACACTGAAATTACGAATAAAGCACAGATATTTTCTCGAGGCTGCCGCCATCAGAAGATCAAGGACACGGGGACCAAACCAGTGCTCCTCCGAGTCGTCAGAAGACACTCCAGCTCCTGAGCCAGGCCGCCGTGGCTGATGGATTCTCCCACAACAGACTTATAATGTAACATATTCCATTGTGCCACGGTGGGAGGCGCGCATGGCTGGGTTTACACATGTTCAACATTGCAACATTTTGCAGCTGTCCTGAAGTTTCTTTTTTTTTTCCTTTCTTTTTTTTTTTTTTAAAACACAAAACAAAAACCAACACCAACAAACTCGCTCTGCCCCGTTTGCTGGAGCTTACAGTGTGATGAAGCTGACTAAAGGATTTCATGCACTCAGGCCGGCCAAGCCCGGTACAGTAAATCACTCCCTCTGCTGACGGCGGTGGGAGAGCGGCGTCTCAGGTGCTGCTCATCTGGCAGAGGTTTCAGAGGCCTGCCTCCGGAGAAAGAAAACAAATGCCGGTCTGCTTCCCCGAGCACGGCTCCCCGTGAGCCAGCCAGCGGCCTCCAGGAGGCTGTCCAGCCGCTCCGGCCCCTTGGACCAGGATGTTTGGGTTAGAAAATGACTTTGCTACTCCCTCAGCTTTCTCTAATTGCCCCAAGGGTAATTACCTTGTCTCCTTCCCACTTAAGAAAAACCAAGAGCTGTAGTGTTATTGTAGAAAGTAAAATTTGCTAAAAAAAAAAAAAAAAAAAAATCCACGTGTAATAGAATTATAACCGCTACTACACTTAGAATAATAAATGCATCAAAGAAGGAAATGGAAATGATGTAAATATCAATGAGCTCGGGAGAGAGTATAGCAACCACTGGCGGCCTAATAACCGATCGGGTCGTGTTTATCCAGCAGCTCGCAAAGTGGCCGAGGAGCAACAATTAAATAAGCCTAAAGGAAAAAGATTTTTACTAACAAAACATTTCCCCAAGTAATCACAATAAAAAACAACATCTGCTAAACCGCAGCGTCCCGCGCGCGATCACTCGAGACGTTTTCCTTTATGGCCGAGAAAGCCATACCATCCATTTAAAGCCAATTCTGAATATGATGGAGGTGGTGTGTGCGTGGGGGGGGGTGGGGGGGGGGCATAATAGCAGAGGCATGTCATTCTGCCTTCCTCGGGCCGGGGACTGATAGATTGGTGCGGAGCGCAGATTCTCCCCCGGGTGCGATATATCAGACTGCAACGCTCCAAGTACCATTATGAAACACACCCAAGAGTACCGCAATTCAGGAAAGACCAGAACACCAATGCGGCTCTCAGAAGATTTCTTCTTGTGCGGTATAGGCAGGGACGGGAGGGGAACCCTTTTTTTTTTTTTTTTTTCGTTGACTGATAACCCCCACCCAGCCACCCACCTCTCTAACTATTACGCACCCCATGCGAAACCTGGAGAGACACAAATTCGGGCCTCCCGAGTTGGAAAATAAATAGGGCACAGGAATGACGTTGTAGTTCACCTGCTCTAATGTGTCTGCGGCAGGCTCCGGGGAGGCCCCCCCCCCACACCCCCTTCCCCCGTGGCACGGGGCTGCGGAGAGACACGCTCTGCTACAGTTGCTGTTGGATTCGCGCTCTCCTTTTGAACGCCGGTGACTCCCTGCGAAAACAACCGGCCCGCCTGTGTGTTCCACCGAAAAAAGAAAGCGTCTGGGGGGATTTCTTATCGAGAAAGCATCTGTCCCGGGCCTCTGATTACAGAGCTGCCCAGCTGAGCGCTCACACTGTCGGGACTGCTGATAACTTAACCGTCCCGCGTCCCATTTCTCAGCCACCGCGCTCCCTCTGGACCTGCTTCAAGCCCCTCCACCCCCCAATCCCGCCCACCCAACCCCCGCCGCCCCCGGCCGCCCTGTGTGGTCCCGGCTCTTGACTGAACGCATCGCAGTGTGAACCCTTGTTTTTGACACATCATAGAAAACGCCGCGTGCACACGCATGTGTGTGTGTGTGTGTGTATCTGAGTCACGATTTGGATCTTGGTGTGAAGCGAAACAATATCGGGAGTCGGCGTGTCGGATGAAAGCTTGGAGCCCGCTCAGAATAAACGTAGACGACGTCTGCAGCGTAACTCATAACATTAACATTTCCAGCGATACCTGCGGCAAACTAAACACAGATGTCAAGGGATTATCTCATATTTTGAGAGCTGTGTGTCTCGGCTAAGTCGTTCGTGCGTACATGCGGAAGGATCAGCAAAGTCATCCATCTTGATATGACTCTTTCTTTCTTTTCTATTTTTTTTTTTTTTTTTTAAATATCCGTGAACTTTACCGTGTTGCATTGCATAAAAGTGGCGTTGGGAACGGCACAAAGTCAATATAACGCTGAGGCAGATTAACAAAAGGGCTACATGGCTCGCTTCTGCCCTCTAGTCTGTCTGAGTCATCATATTCATGAAATGTTGGGATCAGATTCTCCTGGAGAGGCAAAACACTCTAATCCTCGTGAAATAACTGCAGCGCTTTAATGCCAAGATGGGAAAAGCATGGTTGGTTTATTTTTTTCTATTTTCCTTCCAAATTTCATATGCGTGGATGCCTCGGCCTATTTTTTCTTATCAGAAATCAAAACCAGATCGATCTAGAATGACACTCGCGCTCATGGTTGTTTTTTTTTTTCCTTCCTTCTCTCGGTTTTTCCGCACACACTGCTCCTTTTCTTCCAACACCTGGCAGCCTCCCTCCATCCCCATCACCTGCTTCTTACGCCAAGCAAACCAAAAGGCAAGCGGCGCGTTCGCCCCCCCCGCTCCTCTCCGCGAGCCCTTGTGTGCCTGCTCCGACTTTGGCCAAAAGACCCCTTTCGCCTTCGGAATGGCGATGAAATGGTAAACAAATTCCTCGCATGACTCTCCGCTCCGCTTTGTTGCTCATTATCAACTTTTACCAACCCCCCACCCCACCCCCTTCGCCCTCCGCCAGCCGCCTCCTCTTAACTACGTCGTCCTCTTACCGCTCAGGATGCAAAGTGTCTATAAATTTGAGCGTCCCTAATTAAAGCCTTGCCGCGGGGACGTGCCCGTGCGTGGCCACCAGGCACGGGAGGCATCCTCTGAAACGGCACAAATTGGCCCGTGAGCACAACAAATTGCATTATGATTACTGCACTGGCCCAAACGCAGTTCATCTTGATAGAGTTATCCCAAAAGTGGGCAGGCATGGCTCCCAACTCCCGAGCTAAAAAGGGGAGAAGGAATTACAGTTTTTGGCCGAGGCTTACTGTAAAAACCGGTGTTATAAATTTCCAGCTCATCCAGAGAATCACAGGGCGCGCGCGCGCACACACACACACACACACACTCACGCACACGATGCACACATCCGTACACAAGTACACGGAGAATGCCATGTAATTCGGGGGTTTTAGCTGGTCCGTTTTTTGTTTTTTTTTTGTTTTGTTTTTTTGTTTTTTTGACAGTACTTATTATGTTTATTTATATTTCAGCGCTTATAGCCGGAGCACGGGAGGGCTTGTAATTACTGTATCTGAACTCCTGAATATCAAATTCAGTTGAAATAACATTTTTTTTTTCTAATTTCCCAGAACAAAGCAAAAAACTATTAAAACATGAAATCAAAACAAAAGTTGAGCCTGGAAAATAAAATAAATAAATAAATAAATAAAAAAAAAAAATGAAAGGCAGCATTAGGGCCCGACCCGGGTGGTTCCTCCTGCTGCTGCAGACCCACGTGTACGACCGACCGCGGCTACGAGCTGCAGGCCAGGAGGTTAAATGCCCAATTCGAGGCTTTTCAACATACATGTCAGCGTTCATGAGGAACAAGGTGGCGGAGGATACACAGAGTCCACCGAGCAGCTCCTTCGCCGCTGTGTCGAAATTTCCTTCAAAAACCGTTGCCTCAAGACGTTCATATTTACGACTATTTAGAGAGGCCTCGAATGCGGCCGTGGCGGGCCTGCTAAAATCATAAACTGAGATAATAAGCCTGGACGAGTGACGGACGAGAGCAGCCGGAGGAAGCGCTTGTTTTTTTGCTGTGATTTAATTAGGAGGTTTCAGGGCAAAACTTGGGCTTAAAAAAAAAAAAAAAAACCCAACAAACAAACAAACACGAAAAAAACAACAAAAAACAACATACATTTTTAAACATAATCCGGGCGCTTAAAGAGGCTTAAATACTTTTATTTTCTCATTTGCAGAGACTGGGAGGTCCCGCGCAGAACACATGCAATTACGGCCAATTTCCCGGCACAAATGTCTCAATTGGATGCACGTACATGCGAAAACAAACAAACAAAACGCGTGCACTTGACCATTGCGTGGCAGCCGGCTGCGTGCGTGTCTGCGCCGCGCAGCCGGTGGCTGAGGCACGAACACACAAAACCCAGATGCATGCAAAAAAATTCATACACAACACACACACGCACGCACGCACGCCCACGGTACAGAAAACTTTCTTACAGGGTCAGTCTCGCTTTGCCCCTTGACTACTTAGTCTAAGTGCTCAATTAAGCATCGCTTGTGTAGCTGATTTCCCTCACAGATTTATTATTGTTGCCATGTGCTCCATGTATGCCTTCACTTTTCACTTCCATGAGACGTCTGAGTGATCTCACCGCTCGCCCTCCATCCGTCCTCTCCCTCCACCCCCCAGTTGCTTTCCATTTTCTAGCGTTCGCCCCCCACCCCCAAAAAAAAAAAACCCACTCGCGGCCCTGACAATAGCGTCTCATGTTGCCGGGAATGCCGACCGCTGAGGTGTCACGCGGCGAGAAGGTGTGGGAGCCCTCTGTGATCATCGTGTTTGCAGTAATGAAATCATGCACGATGATGTGATGAAATACGCAATCTCTAATCCGCCGCGCCGCGCGTCCCGTGGCGCGGCGTCCTGGATTTAATAATACGCTCCCCTAACTAGGAGGCAATGATCCAGAGAGAGCCTCCCATGTTCAGCAATCACAATTATCCTCCTGAATCCATTCTTAAATAATAGTATAAATATTATCATTACTCAGCCCCGTGTATGATAGATGTCCCGTTTGTGCTTTCATGCCTGACCATAAAATTAACAAGAGACTGCTGCAAGCTCTTTATTCAAAAACAGCTATAAATGAGCGATTTATTAAAAAAATAATAATAATAATAATAATGTAGCATGCCCTTTGCTGTATATCAATTCTCATAAAACACGCCGCGTCCTCTGACTAGGTCATCTAGTTGGAATGCCCCCGATTTACAGTAATTACTTCAAACCGAATCCTATTTATTCGACCCCGCGAGATAAGTTCCTGGTGCAACTGCAAAATTGTTTAGTGAATGATCAATGGTGGCTCGCGGGCGTTATGTAACCCCGCATCATCGCGTGAACCATTAAACATCCCATAACAAACAGCTACAACAACCATTACCAAGTTTTCCCCAATTAGAATTTCATTTTTAAAATTAAATCTGCATGACCCGAGTGGAACCCTGGGAACGCTCTGTGTTGCCTGAGCAGCCTCAGTGCTTACAGCCACTGTTTGTCGAATAATTCTTCTTTTTTTTTTTTTTTGGTCACTCATGAGACCCAAGAATATATGTAATAAGAATCTCATTTCTAAATCTTATATATTAATACAAGATATTTATATTTAAGATTTACTGCACATCTCTGAGCCTGTTAGCTTTCTAACGCAGTGCATATAACAAAAAGGACATGATTGGGTTTGCAATACCGTGATCGTCGTGCGCCGCCTAAAAACATCACCGGCGCCTGTGTCGCTCAGGTGGTCGCCGCGGCAACAATCGCCGTCTTAAACCGTGTCACGACTCCCGAGGCTAACGGCGCGAGAGCCAGCTTGTGCCTCACGCGTCCAATCACAGGCCCTCTGCTAAACTGAGACACACGGTTGCATTCGCTCCCGGTTGGACGGGTAATAGCAAGAATAATAACAATTCGACTACATTTCATCATCTCAGTGTCGTCTTTCTTTAAGGTTTGTTACCGTTTTTTAACAACTAAATTTGACAGACGACAACCAGACGCAAGAGGTCGTTTTAGTTAGGAAAAAAAAAACATTAGACCTATCAGAGCACAAAGAACAGTCAATTAGCATGCATGTTTTAAATTTACCAGCTTTTTTTTATATTTAAAAAAAAAGGGTTTTGTTTTTTCAACGATGCATTTTGACTACTTTTTTTTTTTTTTAATTAAAAAAAAAAAAACTTCGACGGGACCCGCAGAGGCCTCCTCCTCGCCGGTAATTTCGGATCTGACAGGAAGCGGTTACTGACTTCTTTAACTTCATCCGGGCTGGATGAACAAGAATCTCCTGGCACAATGCTGCCAAAATGCAGTCATTTGCTGCATTGGTTGCAGCGTTAGAAGTCTGCCAACAGCTCACAACCGCCAGCATCCAGTTTTTAAAGCAAAGCAGAAGCTGAGATTACCAACATCTGTAATAATCCCCTGGGCTACATGCAATAGCGCATATGTGGGGCGAATTAGCAGCACCGAGCTTATTGCATTTTTGTCTCCTGCAAGGATAATAAGATGCTTTTTTTTTTTCCTCCAGTTTTTATGGCATCTATGCAAAATTAATCGCAACAATATTTTTTTTTTTTTTGCAAAAAATGAGCACCAGCAAGAGGAACTCCCAATATTGGTCCAACAATACAACGATACTTTTGTCCTTGACAAATAATTTCGGCCTGAATCTGATTTCAAATGTCTGAAATAAATGCCACAGAAACTGTGCAACAGAATTCATTATTTCATCATTAGCTTTTCGCCGCGGGGGGTTGGGGGGGGCTGATCTATTTTGGGGCGAGAGGCGCTTTTTTAGTGCATTAATTACTCCACAAAAAGGGACTTAATGCCTGTTCGCGTTTAACTAATTTCTTATGACACTGCGATCACTCACATTTACCAGCCACTTTAATGAGTTGATGGAGACAATAAATCTTTGTGTGTTTACTTTTGCTGCGTTGTAATTTTTCCATATTAAATGAGGGGTTACTTTAACAACAGTGTTCACCCTGCAGCGTGCAATTAATTCCTAAAGAAACTAACATCTGAGATCACTTTTATCAAGAAATAGGTTCTCAGTCAAACTTGAGGAGGGTTTTTTTTTTTTTTTGGGGGGGGGGGTGGTTGGATCTATGGTAATGATTGATGTTTACAAGCCTGTGATGGTTTGTGCCGAGACGGACGAGCACGAGGAGAAGCATTAAGGACAAAAAAAAAAAAAAAAAAAAAGAGCAGAAGGG
>CAAKHG010012124.1:9298-19593 GCA_901007715.1 Dactylopterus volitans | reverse complement strand
GCGCCACGACGGCACGGTGCGACGCGAACGTTAAAGAGGACTCACATACTGGAGCGGCGGCGGCGGCGGCGGCGGCGGATCTTCCTCCTCCTCCTCTTCCTCCTCTCGCTGCTCCGGGAGTCTGCAGCCTCCTCCTCTCTCTCTCTCCCTCTCTCTCTCTCTCTCTCTCGGTCTCAGTGGGGCTCTCTCTCCCCGTCTCTCTCTCTTTTGTCGCTGTGGTATCTGGCCATGCCTTCAGTGGGGGGAGGAGGGGGAGGGGGGGGGGCGGCAGACAGAGAGAGTAGGGAGGACGACGAGGAGGATGATGATGATGATGATGAAGGCGGTGGAGGGAGAATCAGACACTGCAGCAGCAGAAGAGAAGAAGAAGAAGAGCGCGGCTTTACCTCCCTCTCTCTCCCTCTCTCTCTCTCTCTCTATTTCTCTATGTCTCTCTCTCTCTCTCCTCCTTTTCCTCTCTTTCCTTATTTCTCGGGGACGCGCACGCAAATCGTGCGAAATGCCCGACGGAGCGGCGGGAGCGCGCATGTATGCATCTCTCTCTCTCTCTCTCGAATTCAGCCAGGCGTCTGCGTGCGTGCGTGCGTGCGTGCGTACGTGTGCGTGCGTGCGTGCGTGCGTGCGTCCTCTCCCACTCTTTTACATCTAAATCACACTTTTCTCGATTCCTATTATGTATTTGATTACTTTGGCTCCTCCTTCCACCGGAGCTCCGGGAGTCCGGAGGGTTCCACGTTGCTGGTGCAACTGTGGGGAGAAGCTGCAGGAGAGAGAGCAGCCTGGCTGGGAGGTCGGAGCAGAGGGCTGGATAAGAGGAGCAGGGTTCACGGATCCAGAAGACGCCAGACGGGCAGCTTACAGGGGCGAGAAATCTGGGTCCACGCGAGGAAGCTGGTGGACTGGGGAGAAACCGGTGCTGGACTGAGTGCCGCTACTGTTATTGTAAGCAGGGAGAAAGTGAAACTAGCGCAAGGGAACAGCACAAATAATGGAATAAGAAACAACAACCTAGAACTAGAAGAAGTAAAGCTGCAGGTTCCACACAGAACCACATAACAGAACAACATAGAACATCCACATTCCGCAGGTATTGCAGGACTCATAAAATACTGCGGGGTGAACACACAGCGTTCCGTGCAGTTTGGCCTGTCCGTCCCGGCGTCCGGCGTCCCGAAGCGTCCGCCAGACAATGTAGTGCACGCGCAGGGAAAGTGGAACCATAAGAAAACTGGTAGAGGCGAGGAACCCAGAGAGACAAGGGTCTGGTTAACATGGAGACGTGGAGAACGGTGCAGCCGGGGGGGAACTGGTACATGGGGAAAACCCAGCAGGTTAGGAAGCTGGGAGGAAAATAGGGAAGAACTGCACAAGGAAACCGGAACATGGGAACTGGTGGGGAACTTGCACAAGGGAACGGGTAGGAAGTCGGTACACACGGACACTGGTGAGGGAGAATCTGGTACATGCAGAAACCAGGAAAGGAAACTGGTACAGGAGGGGGGGGGCTGGTACTCAAGAGGGACGTGGCATGCAAGGAAGGCGGCACGGGTGAGAAAACTGGTACCCAAGGACAACTGGTAAGAAAATGGTGTGTTAGAAAAAAGGAAGGAAACTGGTGCACATGCGGTGGGACACGGGGTCATTGATCAGTCACCAGTGAATAAACATGCAGTACAAAGTGCAGTACGGAAATCTAACTAGGTTACCTGACTGAATATAAAGAAAGTGTGTGTGCGTGTGCGTGTGTGTATGTGTGCACGCGTGTATGTGTGCGCGCGTGTGTGTGTGTGTGCCGAACATGAGACAGACATGGGGGATGTGTGTATGGATATGTGATTGGTGGAGATGCAGAGACACTGAGTCTGCATCAACGTCACCTACAACTCTTAACACACACACACATGGCAAATGGTAGTCAAGGAAACTGATACACAAACACACACACACACACACACACACACACACACACACACACACAAAGGTGAGGAAACTGGCACACAAGGAAAACTGACAGAAAATGGTACATACAGAAACTGGTACACAAAGTAACTGGAAGAGACAAGGAAACCGATATAAAACTGGTACACAAGAAAAACTCTACAGGCGAGGAAACTGGTACTACAGAGAAATGGGAGTCAAGAAAACTGGTGCACAAGGAAAGTGGTGGGAAACTGGAACGCATAAGGAAAACCGTATGTCGGGAAACTGGTGTACTAGGAAAAGACTGGCGCACCAGGAAACTGGTGCCAGTGATGAAACTTGTAGTTTCGGGGAAGCTGAAACGCGAGAAAACCGGGAGATGCGAAGAAGCTGGTAGGAAACTGGTACACAAGGAAACTGGTGGGAAACTGGTGATGGTGAGGAAACTGGTACACAAGGAAACTGGTACACAAGGAAACTGGTGTACTGGGGACAACTGTTACACAAGAAACTGTTAGGGACTTGGCACCCATGGAAACTGGTGGAAGCCGGTGCACAAGGAGATTGGTACACAAGGAAAGTGGTTCGGAAACTGGGATGCGAGGAGGAAATGGCGCACAGGGAGAGGGTTACGCGAGGGAACTGGTACATTATTTTCAGGTGAGCATAACAAGCTTGAACTGGGCTCTTGTGGACATCAGATTCAGCAATAAGAAAGGAATCAGGCAGCAGGTCCACGATTGACCCGACGACCCCACAGGTCAAAGAGTCATCAAACATTTGCCCAACCACTCAGTCATAAATAAACATGCTCGCTAGCGCCCCCGCTGGCAGAAGGAGACGCGACACGTGGAGGCGTTTTTTTAGATCCGATGCCAAAATTAGTTCCTTCCTGGAGGCTGTCGTCAGCGTCGTCATGGTTACAACCTTAACTAAGTTGTTTAGTTTTGGGGTGGGGGTGGGCAAGTGGGTTTTTTTAAAAACTGGCAAACGATGGGAGGAGCAGAGGCGGGCGGGATTGGTCCAACGCTGCCGTCCTCGTCTCCTTCTTCAACTCCCTCGTCCGCCTCTCTCATCCCTTCCGCCATCTTCATTTCCCTCCTCTCCCATCCTCTTGCTCCTCTCCGTCTTCCCTCCATGTCTGACAGAAGCAGGAGTAAGCTAAGGACACGGAAGACAGAGAGAGACGGAGTGGTAGAGCGAGCTCCGCCTGAGCAGGCTGACCTAGATAGACCCCCCCCTCGGTAAAACATGGAGAGTGTCATGGCTGCCACACTCCATCAATGATCACTCGTATTTTTCCAACTTCCTGACATTTTTTTTGTCTCCTTTACTGTCTTAGCCGCCGTGTTTCGCCCTGCTCGCCTCCCCGTGGTGCACAGCGTCGGTGTCGCGATGCAAAGGTCCGGCTTGCACCGCACACAAACTTGCACCCAATCGGAGGCTGCGCCGCAGCGTCGGCCAGTCACAGCACGCGAGGGCGGGAACTCGACTTCATGACTCTCAGTACGTTTACATGACACTTGGAAAAAAAACGGATTATTGCCTTCATCCGACTACGACTGGACAACTGACGTGCATGTAGACGCGTTAATCCGACTAATATCGGAGTTCTTGAACTCCGATTGGAATTTGATTTTCTCCGGCATGTATTCACCTTGGTGGGAGAACGCAGGAGAACCGCCGGAGCAGCAGCAGCAGCAGAAGCTGAAACCTCTTTCCATTCTGTGTCTGAAAACTCTTCCATGGCGACCCTCTCCCACCAGTCTGCGCTCCAAACCCGCATCCAACAAGAACCAGAGGTTCAGGTCAGTAGCGACGGCACAAAGTGAAAAAAACCAAGACCTGCTATTGTTGTAGGCGTCCAACAGCAGACGGCGTTCCGGTCTGCCTCTCAGAATCTCCACGACCATGAGGGCTAGCGTGCACCTCACCTGCACAATGAGTAACATGCACATCACGTACGTCCGCATTAACCCGCTGAAATGCCGCATTACGCCACCTAGCGGTGTCGAGGAGAAAGACACGCCCCCGTTGGTAATTCCACTTTCTCAGTTGCATGTAAACTGGGACGAGGACAGAAGCAGAGCACCTCCAACGCCCGCGGCATCTACGACAGCCAAACATCTGCAACACCTGAGATACTCACAAGATCTGCAAGATCTACAGCACCTCTTATACCATCTACACCTCCAGCACCACCTACACCCAGGACACCTTGGACCTCCAACACCTACGACTCCTAAGGCACCTGTGACACCAATGACCCCCTACAAAACCTAAAACAACACCTACAACACTCCAGACACCTACGGCACCTATGACGCTTGGCAACAAGCCCCCGGATCACCAGGGACCTGAAGGAGCTTCTTAGCAAGAAGAGGTGAACCTCCAGGGACGGGAACAGAGATCTCCTGAGGAGCATGCAGAGGGAGCTGCAGGTGAGGCTGAGGGAGAGCAGGGATGCGGACCGCAGGAAGCTGGAGAACATGCTCCAGCAAAACCACGTGAGGGGTGTGTGGTCAGGGATGATCACCAGATTCAAGGTGGGGGGAATCTGGCCAGCACAAATGAACTGAACCTAGTTTTCAACAGGTTCTGCGCAGGATCCATGGCTTCCTATCCTTCCCCGAGCCACAGAGACCCCAGCCCCTCTCTGCCCCGACAGCTGCCTCCCTTTCACACCCATGCAGTGTGCCTCCTCTTGCTCCTCAACCTCCGCCGTGGACACCCCCCTCCACACCAGGAAGCAGTGAGCCTCCCTCCACCCACTCCCGTCGCACACCTGCGCCTTGCAACCAGGTGAGGAGAGGAGCCGGAGAGACAGCACCAGAGCAAAACCGCAGGTCCGGTGGACATCAGCGTCAGGGGACCTGAGGACCTGTGCAGACCAGCTGCGAGGGATCCTACAGCACCCCCTCAGCATCGGCCTGAGCCTGGAGAAGGTGCCGGTGCCGTGGAAGACGTCCGGCATCCTTCCAAGGTCCTCTCAACGACTTTAGACCGGTTGCATTTGACCCTGCACTGCATGGAAGTCCTAGAGACGCCAGCCTCAGACCTCAGGTGTCCATCTCTGCGGACTCACCGCAGCCTGCCTCGATGTCGGTGCTGAGCTTGCCACCATCTACCTGCTTGAGTGAGCACCGTGAGGATCGTGATCTTTGATTTCAACGGCGCCTCCAACACAATCTGGCCGGCGTTGCCCAGCGAGAAGCTTTGAACAGACGTGGGCGGCCGCCTCCTCCACCTCCCGGATCAACGCCTGCCCGAGCGGCGCGCGGAGCACCGCAGGGCACCGTCCTCTCACCTCTGCTCTTCACGCGGCGCACCTCAGACCACCAGCACAACTCGGAGGTCTGTCATCTGCAGAGGTTCTCGGAAGACCCCGCCGTTCCGGGGTGTGTCCGCGGTGGCGGGGAGACTCATCCTGGACTGGCTCTTCTTCTTTCAACTGCACAACCGCACAATTCCAACACCATGAGGCTGCACTCACTCACGCTGCAGGCAGAAGTGGCACAGATATGACTTTTTGTTGTTGTTGTTGTTGTTTGCCCGTATGTGACCCAAATCTAATCTTTTAACAGTCGGAACAGCGAAAATACCGGAACCGGATCCATATCCGATGGTTGTCCGAAACGACGGACCGGAACGAGCGCGGCGGACAGCGCCCGTTCACGCTCGCGTTTAAATCACGACGTGCACAACCACACAAAGAAAACGGGGTTGCAGCTGCCTGTCTGTCTGCCTGCCTGTCTGTGTGTCTGTCTGTGTGTCTGTCTGCCTGTCTGTCTGTGTGTCTGTCTGTCTGTCTAGGGGGTCTAAACATCAGCAGGGAGACCTTTGGGAGCTTGCATGTCGTCTGTGAACGCTGAGTGATGAAATGAAAATATGAACATGGCACACATTTATGAAGCCGCGCGGACGCGCCGCCGTCCGCTGGCGAGCGCACGCGACCTTCACGCCCTCGCGACGCCGCGTGCTTGAAGCTCTCTGCCGTCACACGTTACAGGAACTTGTCTAAGTTTCATCTGACCACACACACACACACACACAGACGCGCGGTCACGGTCACACACACACACACGAAAACTAATCTGAGCTGGTTAATCAGATTTCAGTCGTTCCCTCCTGTTTGGATGTGAAGCAGCAGACTCTGGCTGATGAATCCAGAGGCTCCGCCCCCTCTCCGCAGGGCTGCAGTGTGTAGGTGTGCAGCAGTGTGTAATAGGTTTTTCAGCGCAGCTCTGCAGCCCGAAGCCTCCGTCGGGCTCTGTGGGAGAAAGTCAATTACAGCAGGGCTGAGCCTGGCCTGCGGGGGGGCGCATGGGAGGGAGATAAGAACGCAAAGATGGCTGCCGCCCATGCTCCCCCGGCCGCGTGCATGGGCGGCGAGCGCTGCACTTTGCCCTCCCGCATCTCTCCAGACGCGGAGACGCCGAGGAGCAGATGATGAGTCCTGCCTCACTTTAGTTTTGCCGCTATTCTTTTTTTTTTTTTTGTCCGAATCTGCGTCTCCTTCTCGAACGCGCGAGTGCCGCGCTGGGCCGCTAGGGGGCAGCAGAGCCAGCCTGGCGCCTCGTCGGTGCTTTTTTTTTTTTCTTCTTTCCCAACAATAACTTCACTCATGCGACGTCGTGTTTCAGCCTTTTAGCCCTTTTCCAGAGTGACATTCACAGACGTGAGTCAACTGTTGCGTCTTTCGACCCGCAAAAAACCGCCCGGGGGACACGGATGCGAAGGCGGGGCAATCAGCCGATTTAGCGCTGTTCGGTGTTGGCGAGCGACAGGAAGTGGCAGAGCCGACGTTTGATGCAGGCGGCGAAGCAGGAAGCTGAGCCCGGGGTTTCGGTTTTAAGTCATCAGACGGCGGCGCGGAGCTGGAGGCTTTGTTCCTGGAAAGAAGTGGGAATGAGAAAAGACGTGAACAGGTGGAGAGCCAACACACACGTGCGCGCACACACACACACACACACACACCCTCCCTGCACATGTGTGCGTGTGTGTGTATGTGTGTGCACGTGTGTGTGTGTGTGTGTGCGGAGGCTAATTTGAGCAGCAGCACCAGCGAGTCAGAGCACTTCAGGATGAGTTCAGGCTCCAGACGAGACGGTGTGTGTTATGCAGTCAGGGTCCTCGCAGAGGCTGGAAAGCAGCGGTGTGCATGTGTGTTTCTGAAAGCCCAAAAGCTCCTCGCTGCACAGGATTAGCTGTTCAAACACAGAGAGAGAGAGACGGTCGGGGCCATGCTCGCTCTATCTCCCTCTGCAGAAGCTAATAAGCTCCACTGGTTTTCCTCCTGCAGTGAACTGATAACAGCGTTAGACCTCATATACCCCCAAACACCACTGTAGTCCCTCCACATCCAGGATACTGTACCTGAACGCACCGTTACATATACCCCCAAACACCACTGTAGTCCCTCCGCATCCAGGATACTGTACCTGAACGCACCGTTACATATACCCCCCAAACACCACTGTAGTCCCTCCACATCCAGGATGCTGTACCTGAACGCACCATGACATATACCCCGATACACCACTGTAGTCCCTCCACATCCAGGATGCTGTACCTGAACGCACCATGACATATACCCCGATACACCACTGTAGTCCCTCCACATCCAGGATGCTGTACCTGAACGCACCATGACGTACCACACTTCTTCTTCTACTCTTTCAGCTCCCAGATTAGCGTTTGGCTGTCGGTGTTTGTCATGACACAGCCAGCATCTCTGGTGTCTCCTTTCTGCTGCTTTGTATTCTCCTCCTGACTCCCTACACCAGCACTCTCACGCACACTCTCACACACTCACACACACACACACACACACACACACACACACACACACACACACACACACACACACACACACACACACACGCTGGCTCTCACATTGGACATATGGATGAGAGAATGTGGCTTTTCGAGGGAGCAGACAGACAGATCATCCGCTCCTCTTCCGTCTGTCCTTCCTTCCTCTCTCTGTCCCCTCTTTCCTCGGATTCCTTCCCCGTAACGCTCATCCGGCTGCGCGTGACGGCGGCTGCAGTGGCGACAACACTGATCAACCGTATTCACGCTCAACTCATAGCAGCCTGCAAATTAACTCTCCCCTTTGGCGCGCTCGCAAACGCATAGACGCCGTCCTCACAACGCACCGAGAACACAACGGCGGCGCCGTCATCACGCCCACGAGGGGACCAAAACCAACAGCGGGGACCGTTCTCATCGAGCCACCGGGCTCCTGGGGGCGGCTGAGATGGTTCGCTCGTCGTTGTTATTCAGCATCTGGAACATAATCATCACTGAGTCGGAGCTGCTGCGTTCAGGAACCAAAACGGGCGGCCCGCGGCAACCTTCAGCAGAACGCAGCCTGAGAGGCGCCGCTCGGGGAGAACGGCTGCCCGCGGCCGGGCCGCCTCGCAGGTGAGCTCAGGTGAGCGCGGGCGCGTCCTCGTCCAATCGGAAGGGTTGGACGCAGAGCAGGTCAGCTGCTCATCTGTAAATAACGGTGCGCGTCACGTGACCGACTGGCGGCACTGCGGGAAGGTGTGTGTGTGTGTGTGTGTGTGTGTGTGTGTGTGTGTGTGTGAGAGAGAGGCAGCCAACTGAATGACCTACAGAGAGGACACCACTGCCGGCACGCAAATTCACACACATCTTTGTCCCCGCGTCCTCGCGGGGGCAGACTCACGGACTCACGCCCGCATCTGGCTGCAAGCACACTCGCGTGTTTCTATAATTAAAACAAGTTACAAAGTTCTTTGCGCGCGTTCGTGGATCTGAGCTGCGAGATCCCAAGAGTTGTGAAGACGTGTCGGTGTAACCATAGCAACCCCGGCTAAAAGAGAGGAGACGTCTATTGAGCAGGTGGAGGTGACAACCTGCTGATGTGTGTGTGTGTGCGTGTGTCTGTGCGTGTGTGTGTGAGCGAGGGTGACATGCTAAAGGCTAAAGCTAACGTGAATGCATTCAACAGGAAACTAATTAACTCAAACTGAGATTAGGAAAGTTTCCATCCGAAACGCGTCGCTTATGCCCTCGCCTCCTCATCTCTGGGAGACGCGGAGGCTCCTCCTCCTCCTCCGCGTTGTCATGGCGAGTCGTGTGGAGCTCGCTCGATGTTCAGATGAGGAGGTTTGGGAGTCGAGGGTGTAAATTATTCATCGCCCCTTGAAATGTAACCGACAGGCGAGGCGAAGGCGCCGCCACGCTATGTAGGTCACTTCCTATCTCACACCGCCGCGGCAGTGGTGGTGGGGAGGCTCGGGAGGGGGGCGGGGGGGGGGCTGAAGCCCAGCACCCATCTGTTGACTGGCCAATCAGAGAGTTCCAGTCGCTACAAGCAGGAAGAGGAAGGCGAGGACGAGATCTCGGTGTCCTGAATGTCTCCTTGATGAACGCTAACTTTGGCTCCACCAGTGAACGGCGACGATCAGTCGGCTCGTCGCAGGTCCGCGCGTGTCACCGCCGGCAGCTACGCTGGCGGGTTTCACGTCCCCGCAGCTCGCCTGCTCAGGCGCTTCGTCCCGGACACGCGGGCGAACACACGGACGGCGTTGACGCGTCGGTTTACCGTGGTTCCCGTGGCAACAGGACTCGATCCACAAGAGTCCAACAGCGTGTGTGCCACGCACGCACGCGCGCACACACACACACACGTACAGGAGTTGACAGAGAGCCTGCTGGCGTGAGCGTCACGTGGAACGCCCTGAACGTCCCGAAGGCGCCCGCCAACTCGCCGTCAAGAACGCGGAGAAGAGCGGCTTCTTTTACGCTGGCGCAAAGAAATAAACCACCATCTGCCTCCTGGCTATTTTAAGTAGGAGGGGGCGGGGCATGTACACATGCTCTCAGCCAATCGGAGAGAGACGAGAGGACAGGAAACGTGTCTTTGTTTCTCTCCTCGCCAACATCTTTTTGTCCTTTTTCAGCTCATTTCCGACATGCGCGACACTTCGCGCTAACGCTAGCGGCTAGCAGCAATTAGCCAAACAGTGCATGCTAACATTCCAACTTGCTCACAGTGCCGATGCTAACAGTGGGGGGCATGTCGAGGTCCTTTTCGGCGCCGCTTATGGAGCCAGAAATCAAACGGGATCGGCTCTTTGTTGGGCGCTCCGGCCTCGTCGCCATGACATCACGATCCGGATGTTGCGACTGGACTTCGGAGAATATGGCGGTTTTTTTTTTTTTTGCAACCAATGGCGACGCTGGGGAGCGAAAAAAATTTCTGATACCAGCGTATCGGCGTGTTTAACAAATTGTAAATGCACATCGGCTGACTGGTCAAAAGGTACCAGACAGGTGGACCAATGAGAGTGGACTCTGATAGCCAGTGTCGGGGGGGGGGGGGGGGGGGAAAAACCCCC
>CAAKHG010012116.1:0-15055 GCA_901007715.1 Dactylopterus volitans | reverse complement strand
GTGTGTGTGTGTGTGTGTGTGTGTGTGTGTGTGTGTGTGTGTGTGTGTGTGTGTGTGTGTGTGTGTGTGTGTGTGTGTGTGTGTGTGTGTACATAGTTGCCAGCTGATGGTTCATGAGATGCACCTTTGAGCTGTTTCAGAAAGCTGGCTGCTCCTGGGTTGACGTGAGAGTCACATTCTGGAGGCGCGTGAGTGAGACGACCATGTGAAGGTCCAACAAGTCGTTTGGAGACTTTGATTTTCTGATCTGAGAAACGCAGCAGAGCCGCTGAAGGTGAGACAAGATCAGTGCAGACAGACGGGTGGACGGACAGACAGACAGATGGGTGGATGGATGACAGACAGACAGACAGACAGACAGACGATACTGCAGAAGCTCCTTGTGATGTTTGTTCTGTCAACAACATGCCTGAAGACAGAGAAGCAGCACTCTGTGTGCGTGTGTGTGTGCGTGTGTGCGTGCGTGTGTGCGTGTGTGCGTGTGTGTGTGCGTGTGCGTGTGTGTGTGTGCGTGTGTATGGGTGGGGGAGGGAGGACTGTAAGTCATTGATGAGCTCGTCCTCTCTCTCCTCCTCCCTCCCTCTTCGTCTCTCTCTCTCTCTCTTCCCATCGCTGTGGTCCTTGGCAGGTCCATGTTGCCGTAGCAACGCTCTCTCTGCCGCAGGCTGGCTGAAGCGAGGCACACTGGTTAAAAAAGAAAGCGAGAGACTCTCTCTCTCTCTCTCTCACACACACACACACACACACACACACACACACACCCATCATTAGCATGGGCCCGGCTGGTCCATGCAGGGCCTCAGCTCTGCTCAACAGTCTGAACACGTTGGATCCGAACTTCAGAGTGCATTTATTATTCATCCTCCTCCACACACACACACACACACACACACACACACACACACACACACACACTGAGGCAGTGAGCACGTTGCATCATTCTCTTCCATTCGTCTGCTGTGCAGCATCTCGGCGGAGGCGTAAGACGCCTGTCTGCAGATGAGCGTTCCGGTGGGGGAGGTCTCTGTGCCGCCGCCACGTTTGACCCTCGCGACCTCCCGTAGAACTAAGCACACGAGCGCCATTCCACACTGAAGGGATGACGATGATGATGATGAAGTTTTACTGTGAACAGCAATGTAGCAGCAATCATTCTGTAGCAGCTCCAGGACCAAATAGTAAGAATAAACGAATGCACACTAAGTTCAGTTTCCACTTATATAAAAATAGAATAAATATGTGTCAGTATTTGATGATGATGGATTAGAACACTCCCAGACAAATATTTTCTTGCTGTTATTCCCAGCTACTTGATTCTTCTGAGATATTAAAATAAAAGAAGCATAATAATTTACTGCCTCATCATGAGATTTATTATTCTAATGTTGGTTTTATTCAACCAACATTAGAATCCACAATATATTTCCAGTCATAAATAACAAAGAGAAGCAGCTCCTCCTCACATTAGAGGGCGTTTGGCGTTTATGCTTGAAAATTAACGTCATCATGCAAATTACATGGATTCATGTCGAAATGCTTGACTTTGTCAAACAAAGAGTCAAAGTCAGTAAACAAAGTCGCGGCGCGCGGCCCTGTGCTCCCACTTTCATCAACGCTTCTGCTCTGCTTTGGTTATTGGATCCATCTCCTTCATCACGCGGGGATCTTTGAGATGATTCAAGTTCATTTTGAAGCGCTCTCATTAAAAAAAGAAAAGAAAATGACGTTTTTGTTGCCGCACACATTTGAACATTTTCATAATTTCCAAAACAGCGACCTGGTCAGGAGCGCGGGCCACGCCCCCGCGGGTCAGGAGCGCGGGCCACGCCCCCGCTGGTCACGCCCCCGCTGGCCACGCCCCCGCGGGTCAGGAGCGCGGGCCACGCCCCCGCTGGCCACGCCCCCGCGGGGTCAGGAGTGCGGGCCACGCCCCCGCGGGTCAGGAGCGAAGGGACCAATGACGGGAGTCTGGTTTATGCTTTCGGTGGTTCACGCTTCTGCGTCATCTCCACGCCGTCTCCGCCCAGCCCCTCATGAACCTTTGAGGTTCTGCGTCGGGATGAACTCGTGCCGTGCGATTCTCCGGTGGAACACCAGGGGGCAGTAGCGAGCAACCAAGACACTGGTCGACTCTTTAGCTGTGTAGCTCCCTGCGTCGCTCGCCCCTGATGGAGACCGGTGGCGACCGATGAGAGAAAGAGCGCGAGCGCGTTATTGGAGCTGGAAGTCATCGATCGATCGATCGCTGGAACAACAATCACTTTTACTGCAAATGTTGGTCCGAAATCAGAAGTCAGTTTCTGATTGGCTCGGCGACGAGCTCGCACAAAATGGCGGTTTAGCTGGCGGGAGAAACGGGAGAGGCTGCATCCCGGACATGATGTCCGAGAAGCCGACCAATCACAGCCCTTACGGCGTCTCAACAGCGAGACGCCTGAGCTAAGCTGAGGCTAGTTAGCCGCTATGATTCATTACAACGAGACCGCAGCTACGGTGGCTAACGTCCATCAATATTTGCCGGCCGAGGTGCGTCCAGGGGTGTAACGACAAATCTACGTGTCGCCGTTATCGACGTCACTGACGTGAAGCTGCTGTCTGAAGCTCCTCAGGCAGACTGAGCAGGCGCCGCGCTCCGGTCCAGTAGGTGGAGCTAAATGCACCATAAATGTCATTTCCTGCCTCCAGAAACCGCCGTTGTGTTGCGATATATACATCCTGTCTTCAAAATAAAAGCACCACACTTGTTTGTTAATGGTGGTTTTGTCTTCGAAGCAACCAGCAGGGTGGCAGCTCCTGCTCCATCTCACAAAACATCTTTGCACCTTTCTTTCCTGACCGCTGTTATTTCATAACATTTTCACATATCGAGAATCTCCATGGTTACCACCTTTATTAAACCCTCTTAGAGTAACATTTCTACCGTTGAAGTATAAAGGTGCAGTCTGCCTGTACGCGGTTGATGTGGACAACCAGGAAGCAGGAAAACGTAGGAGGAAAGAATGACGTCAGACACTAAAATGTCACAGCTAAGGTGTCGTATGTCCGAACGCCGCCATGAACCTCCACAACCAACTCCACCTGCACGTCCACCTGCAGCTGCACCTCCACCTCCACGTCCACCTCCACCTCCACCTCCACCTGCACCTGCACCTGCACCTGCACCTCCACCTCCACCTCCACCTCCACCTCCACCTGCACCTGCACCTGCACCTGCACCTCCACGTCCACCTGCACCTGCACGGATGTCACAGTGGAGCAGGACCAGCCGAGGAAGTGAAAGCTGAAGTCTGCCACCAGGTTTCCGCGCTGGCTCGCTCAGGCCTCCATGAAGGATTCATACAGTTGCATCAATCTTCTTGAGCCACAGGTTTTATTTAGCTCATATTCATGAGTTCCAGATATGGCTGCATGGCTGCCATCACAGTTTCGTGGTTTTCGGCCGTCGCTGCTTCGTCTCACCTGACATCAGACGAGGCGTCACTGAGGGTTCCAGTGGATCCGAGGATTCAGCTTCCAGGAGCTCCTGTGTCTTTAAGACACACTGAGCCTGTGATTGGCCGGCTGGCTACCAACTGCCTACAAGCACACCTACACACTCACACATTCACTCGCTCACACACTCACTTCTTCACACATTCACTCGCTTGCACACTCACATATTCACTCCCTCAGGAGCACACATTCACTCCCTCACACACTCCCTCACACACCTGCACACTCACTGGCTCACACACTCACTCGCTCACACACTCACTCACTCACACATTCACTCGCTCACACATTCACTCGCTCACAAGCACACACAAACTCACACACTCACCGGCTCACACACTCACCGGCTCACACCATTAATTCGCTCACACCCCCCCGGTTCACTCGCTCACACACACAGACGGCCCCTCCCTCCCTGTCGTTGCCGCGGCTCTGCTGGCCTGCGAGCGCAGCCTGTGATTGGCCGGCGGATGGGAGCCTGCAGCCTGAGTGGAGGGTCACCGCAGATGGTGCCAGAGGTGCTGGAGCTCATTAGGAGGCAGGACCACACTCCGGTGCAGAGCAGCCGGCAGGGGCTGGTGTGTGTGTGTGTGTGTGTGTGTGTGTGTGTGTGTGTGTGTGTGTGTGTGTGTGTGCGTGTGTGTCGGGGTGGTGGGGGTTGCAGAGCTGCACGTTCATGTTCTTCACCGGAGTCAAATCTCGGTGTTCTCCACTGACTGAAGATGGAAGACTTACAAATATGTTCTCTTGCACTTGGAGGCCATGTTGTGCTGCTCGCTTCTGTCAGCTACATCCAGATTTTATCAGCATAAAAATCAGCAAGGAACGACGGAGCGAGCGAGCGGGCGAGTGAGAGCTGCAGCCATGGTGCAAACCAGCTGGAGTGTGGCGCCCTCTACCTGTCAGAGCCAATCACGGCGCTGCTGCAGCAAAAACGAGGCCGACATTTGGACGCCGGCGTCACTGGTGACAGTGATATCCAAGCATGTTCGTCGGCATGTTGTGATGGATGAAGTGATGAGTGAATGAATACGAGACCTCGTATTTAATAGAAAACAGTGTAGTGACACTTCTGCTGCCCGAGGACGCGGCTGCAGCCTCACAAACCTCAGGAGCCTCAGGAACCTCAGAAGACTCAGGAGACTCAGGAGCCTCAGAAGACTCAGGAACCTCAGAAGACTCAGGAGCCTCAGAAGCCTCAGGAGCCTCAGGAGCCTCAGGAGCCTCAGAAGACTCAGGAGCCTCAGGAGCCCGTCCAATCAAACATGGAAGCCCTGTTTTTGCTTCCATTTTTCCAGAAATCAAGACCATGTTTTTCCAACATTTCTCTTCACACACACACACACACACACACACACACACACACACACACACACACACACACACAGGCATGTGGGCGCCTCCGAGCCGGCGTGGGTTGGTCTTGCTGTGATTTCTTGGTGTGTGATGTCATTTTGTCTGTGTTGACGCAGCAGAGTGTGTGTGTGTGTGTGTGTGTGTGTGTGAGGTGGAGACGCTGCAGCCTGAATCATGACTCATCATGTGAGTGGCTTCATTCTTTATGATGAACCTCGTCGTTTCTCATTTTAATCTTAAATTGTTTATTTTCAAAGGGGCTTTTTGAGTAAATGTGAGTACAAATGTCTCCAGGTTTTGGAGTTTCAAGCACATTTTCAGGATATTTGTGCTAATGTAATGAATCACAGTAATGAGGGGAGATCTGGCAGGTCTCCCCCTGGTGGTGACTGAGGCTGGTCTGCCCTCATACCTGACCCTCACGTCTTCTCTGCATGAACTTCCACTTCCTGTTGGGAATTCTTTTCCCATTTTTATTGCTTAAGATCGGAGCAGTGCGGATCAATATTTGTTCAAGCATTGGTATTTTGCGCTCCTATGCCTCCGTTCGTGATCTGGTTCGATAAAACCTCACATAAAGCATTTTTTTGATGTTATGAAAATTCACAGAATCGAGTCTCTTCAACGAAATATGAAAATGGGGAGCTGCCATGGTGAGCTGGGCCCCCGTCTGCTCCCGCCTCATTCCTGGAGCGGGACGTCCCTCCGGCCTCAACAATGTCACGTACACGCACACGCCATGCAGACGACGCGCACAGGCACTCGCACACGCCATGCAGACGCCACACAGACACCACACACGGGCACTCGCACAGGCCACACAGACACCACGCACAGGCACTCGCACACGCCATGCAGACGCCACGCAGACACTACGCACACACCACGCAGACACCACACACAGGCACTCGCACACACCACGCAGTCGCCATGCGCAGGCACTCGCAGACACTACGCACTCGCAGACGGCACGCAGATGCTATGCACTCACACACACATGCAGATGCTACGCACTCACACACACATGCAGATGCTACGCAGATGCTATGCACTCGTAGTCGCCACGCGCACACACATGCAGACGCTACGCACCCGCAGAGGCTATGTACTTGCAGACGCCACACGCGCACGCAGACGCTACGCAGACGCCACGCACACACACGCAGAAGCTACACACACGCCACACACAGGCACTCGCACACATAGACGCCACGCAGACGCCAGTGCTTTACAAGTTTTTTCCCCATCGTTTTTTATTTTACAACGCAGACTTATTTGGTAGCAGGTGCTCTCCCGCACACAAAAACACACACTCCTAAACACGTAACTCAAATCTAACAGCGTCCTCTCTGCCGCACTGGAAACACCAACAGAAGTGCAGCTTCCACCAGGCTAACGGTCGCCACGGCGGCAGCCGTGACACGGTTGCCCCGGCGGCGGCGGCGGCGGCGGCGGCGGCGACTAACACGCCGGGTTCGGTCCACTTAATGACTCATGTTTGACTGGTTCTGGATGTGTTTGCTGAAATATGGAGTTCTGCCAATTCAAGTCAGGCATGACATCATCGTCGTCAGAGTGAAAGAAGCTGGCTCCTGATTGGTCAAAAATGACAGACTAGCTCTCTTCAGTTTGGCTCTTCTTCTTTTTCTTCTTCTTCTTCTTCTTCTCTGCGACGTCACCGTACGAAGTGTCCATCGGTTCACATTTCACCGTCACCTCCTCCTGCTTCACCACCACTTCTTCCTCGCTGTCCTCCTTCTTCCTTTTCTTCTTCTTCTTCTTCTTCTCTGGAAAGTCGCCCTGCTGGAACGACGCCAGCTCCGTCACCACTTCATCATGCTCAGTGACGACCTCCGTCTTCACCTCCTTCTCCTCCATTTGCTCCATTTTCATTCGCTTCTCTTTCTTCTTCTTCTTCCTCTTTTTCCTGCCCTGCTCTTCCTCCTCCTCCACCAGGGGGCGGTGGGTGGCTCCATCAGCCTCGCTCTCTGCCATGCAGGTCGCCGTGGGTGTTTTGCTGCCGAACGGCTGGAACCGCTGTTTGAGCCCCGGCGGTATGACAGGCGCCGGAGCGGCGGGGATGACCTGAGGGGCGTGGTCGGCGCCGCCGCCATAGCTCTCGCACACGTTAAGCAGGCCGGAGAAAGGCGGACCAAAGACCATCGCATCTGATGACTGCTTGGCTCTGGTGAGGAGGCGGAGCTCTGAGGTGGCGCCCGAGGACGCCAGGATGCTGTAGATGTGCGGCACGCCGTCGCCAGCGGGAGGAACCTTCAGCGTCTGGAGACCTGACAGGTTCATCTTGATGCCACTCAAACTGGAAGGATGAGAGACGGAGTTACGCATCAGTCACACAAAGCATGCTGGGAAAAGCTGACTCCAAAGAGCAGTTCACGAACACCGATAACACGCCCGAGACATCAGCGGCCCGCCTGCAGCGCCACCTGCTGGCCATTAGAAAATGATATTAAGTGTTTTTCCATTCTCCTATATGTTGTCTTTTAACAATACTTTGACTTAAATGCTCACTTGAACATAAATTAAGCATGTGGGATAAGCTAACGTGGACCTTAGGAGAAACATTCTTGAAATATATACCTCCGCTGTTTGGCACAACTTTAACGATACTGTGATCGATACTTTTTGACCAACTTTAACATCTGATAGTGATATTCTTATTACAACTTTCATGATACTGATAAACACTGATATTTTCTTTAAACCATGTGAACAATGCTGATGTCAATACTTTTTGATGCAGCTTGAATGATACTTTGAGGGGGGAGTCTCTCTGGAACCAGAGTGAAACCAGCACTGATGGTGTGGTGATGCCGCTGCATGGGATCATGAACACCTCCAAAAACCAGCGTCTGTGACACAGCACGACTCCACCACGCAAAGAAGAAACCAGATAGGAACCAGATCCTGGGCCACCGCCTCCCCTGGACCCGAGCTCATTAAAGGTGGACTGAGGTGAAAGCTGTCCTGAGGTCTGACGAGTCTAAATGTGAAACTGTGTTTGGAAATCATGGACGCCGCATCTGCCGGAATAAAGAGAGGAGGGGGAGGGGCCGGCGCCGGTGAAGGTGAAGGTGGGTCTGTTTATATCTGGGTTAAGCACTGGTTTTACTCAATGCTAAACGCTAGTGAAAAGATACGTCTCTGAAATGTGCATGTGGTGACAGACAGACAGACAGACAGGCAGGCAGGCAGGCAGGCAGGCAGGCAGGCAGGCAGGCGGGCAGACAGAAGCGGAAGCAGTTCACCCACCATTCTGGGTTAAAGTTGGCAGGAGCTTTGATGAGCCACAGCTCGGTGTCGCTGCCGCCGGCGCTCAGACTGCGGCTCAGGGTGCCGCTGCAGGGTCGGTGGCACATGGACACAAAGTCAGCGGGACACTGGAACCTGGAGGTCGTCTTACCTGCAGATTCAAGCGGCCCCGCGTCAGCATTTGATTGGTTAACACAGCTCCTGTCCGCTGTTATTACATATCAACCATGTAGTTCCGTTGTGGGATATCTGCTAAGGCATGAAACGCAGGCATCTATTTATGATTCTTGTTTATTCTTTTCTTTACTGGAACACTTTCACAATAGAACAGTGGTCATATCATACGGAAACAAATGCGTTAGGCATCATACAAATGACTGCATTTCTTGCTTAGTCTGTTTACGTGATGCACATTTTTAAACATACTGACAGAAGAAAAATAGGCAAAACAAATGTGCAAAATGTATATGTGCAAGACAGAAATAATAAACATAATTATATTCTTCAACAACTCATTAACTAGGTGGAAACAAAATTAGTTACCAAGTACAGAAAAACAGAAGCTGTAATTTCGCTCAATAATTCTCCTATAACAGATAAGACGTGTCGTGACATCCCTCTACACGTGGGTGACACACACTCGCGGTCCAGCCAAGCGACGAGCACATAGATGCAGCTGGACCTCCTGTGAAAGCATTTAAATAATAAAGACGCTTCTGGGTGAACGTGGCTGCGCGCTGCCGCTTTAACTGCCGGAACTGCGGGTCGGCTAACGCGCGTCAACTCCGCCGGGACGCCAACTTACGGGCTTCTTTCGGCGCTGCTCCCGGTGCGGGGCCCCGCCCGGGTCCCTGCGCGGGGCCCTGCGCCTCGTCATCGCCCGACGACGACGACGACGATGATGAAACGTCTCCGGGCATTTTGTTTATCCTTTTAAAATAACTGCTAAGTTGTAAAGTCGGACGTTTCCAGGCTAACACGCATGGCTCCGGGGGGCTGAGGGGAGCGCATGTGTCGACGCACAGCGACCTCTGACCTGCTGTGACGTCACTTCCGCGCGACCGGGTTTTTTTGTTTGGCTGTAGTTCAAGAGCCGAGCGCGCTGCCGCCTTTTTTCCTCGAGCTGAATCGGCTGAGAGAACTCAAAGTCCCGTGATGCCCCGCGCGCGGTTACGTAAGAGCGGAGCCTCGCAGGGGGAAGCGGCTGACAGCGGGCAGGAGCAGCAGGCCGGAGCGGGTAAACAAAACCGAGCATGAACAAAAGCCGCTGAAATCCCGCCGCCCGCGCGCCGTTTCCTGTCTGTAACACGCGTCACTCTGTTCTCAGGTGGTTTTGGCGCCCGGTGACGTCGAGAGCCGCGTGTAAGACGAGCGCGTGCACCTGCTCGAGCTAAATAGGTTAAGGAAGCTAACGCGTGCTAGCGCCTCCAGCTAGCTGGCGCGCCGTAGCCGCTCAGGGTCTCCAGCCATGTCGTCGCCGTCCTCCTCCTCCAGGCGCCAGTGGTGCTACCTGTGCGACCTGCCCAAGATGCCGTGGACGGTGGTGTGGGACTTCAGCGAGGTGGTGTGTCGCGGCTGCGTCAACTACGAGGGCGCGAACCAGATCGAGTTCCTGATAGCGAGCGCGCGGCAGCTGAAACGAACTCACGGGATGCAGGACGGGAACGTGCGCTCACCGGGACCCTCGCCCAACAAACACGGCTCATCGGCCAGGGGAGATGCGGCGGCCGACGGGGGCAGGTCGCACTCGGACCGCTACGAGCGGGGAGCCCGAGGAGAGAGCGCCGGGCCCGCCGTGCGCGTACCGCCCAACGGGCTGCACCGCGACGGGCAGCCGCCTCCAGAAGTCAACCGGCAGAGCCCCAGCGGGAGCCGGAGACCGATGCTCGGGGCCGCCATCCCTCCCAGTCTAGTGACTCAGAGCATCGCAGGGATCCCACACGGGCTGCTTGCGGGCATGCCGGCGGGTCTGACCGCCAGGACGGCGCCCATGAACAGCCCGATGATCTTTCCGGCGCCGGTGTTGGCCGAGATGAGCCGCCGGCAGCTGGGCATTGGGATGGGGATCGCCCCCTTCATCACCCCGGAGCTGGAGCGGGAGCTCAGCTCGTCCCAGAATCAGCCCAAGACACAGGCGCAGGCTCACACGGCGGCGGCTGGCAGCAGCGGCGCCGGCGCCAGCAAAAGCTCGGGCCTCCCCTCCTCCTCCTCGTCCTCCATGGCCGGGGGTGTGAGCCAGACCAGCCCCAAGCCCGCCTCGTCCCCGGCGAGGCAGCCGCGCCCCCTCGCCGCCAGGTCCGGAGGCGAGCCGCTGGGATCCGGCAGCTCGGCAGAAGCGGCCACGACAGCGGCGGCGTTGCCCCACAGCGGCGCCTCCGAGCTGGGCTCAGCGTCAGCCAGCAACACGCTGTCGGCCGGGAACACCCTGTCATGCACCCTGTGTCACGAGCGGCTGGAAGACACCCACTTTGTTCAGTGTCCGTCAGTGCAAGGACACAGGTGTGTGTGTGTGTGTGTGTGTGAGAGACATTTTTAGCCGTTAATGTGTCATCTGTGGTCTGAATCAGTGTATCCGTGAGAATTCAGGAAAGTTCTTTCTGACCATCTCGCAGTAATCTTTCAAACATTGTTTCTTGTGTTGTTTGAGTAATTATTAGCTTTTTATGTTGCAGTCCTGGTAATTCTGTCTGAGCAGTGCTAACAAGACTCCTGTAAATCCACCACATCCAGGTTCTGCTTCCCCTGCACCAGAGTCTACATTCAGAGCCGACGGGGCGATGGGGAGGTCTACTGCCCCAGCGGGGAGCGCTGTCCATTGGACAACTCCCCCAACAGCCCCCCCTGGGCCTTCATGCAGGGCGAGGTCTCCACCATACTGGGCACCGCTGCAGCAGGGGCGGGAGCGGCGCCTGCGTCGGCCGCTGCCTCCGGGGCCGGGGTTGGGCCGGGGGCCGGACCGGGGGCCGGAGTCGCCACTGGCGCCCCCAATGGAGCCGGAGGCGGAAGCGGAGACGTCACCGTCAAGAAAGAGAGGGAGACGTGATGACCATCTCCATGGAGATCAGGAACCAACACAGCTACAGGCAGGTCCACGGATGACAGCGCTCCAGTCGCCCACCGCACACGTCACTCACACCCGACCAGCCACGGCGAGACCGGTTCATGACGGCCCAGGGTCGATCCCGACCGTGGTGCCAGAAACCAGAGCCACACACACACACACACACACACACACACACACACACACGTGTTTCAGCTCCGCGTGTGTGTCGCTCACGCGGAGCTGAAACACCGCACCAGCAGAGCCACGTGGATGCTGGTTCAGTCCTGGTCCACTAATGAGCCGGGCTGTGCTCGCTGCCACCCGCTGACGGGTACTGCGTGTACTACACACTTCAAGACTGCACCTGGGTACTACGTGTACTACACACTTCACTACTGCACCTGGGTACTACATGTACTACACATTTCACTACTGCATACAAGTAGTACATGTACTGCATGCTGTCTGCTACATACCTATAGTTCATGTACTACCTACTGACTTCTACAAACACACACTTCACGTACTACACGTACTACTAAATACTACATAAATCAACCATCAGTGTAGCCAACTGTAAACAATAAAAACTTAACAATATATTTCCCACCAGTTGAATTTGAATCATTTCACAGTACACCCTGTCTTCAAAATAAAAGCACCACATTTGATTTGATAACATGGCTTTTATTTTGAAAAGAGGAAGTGTGCTACTTTTTCTGTTGCTAGCCTGATAGATGTCTGAAAAGTGTTTAAACACATGATTATTTTGACACCGCGTCACTTCCTGGCGCCGGTTTTGCTCTGCTGCTTGTGGTTGGTTCTCCGTGTAACTTCCTGTTTCTGTCTCCACATCCCAGCAGGAGGCAGACGCAGTGGACGGCCCACAGATCCAGAGGAGACGCAGCACAGCCAGCCACAGTTCAGAAACACAGGTTCTAACTCCACCCGCTCACAGCTCAGTGTAAATCACCGCCTTTCTGATACAAGTTTGTCCTTTTTTTTTTTTTTTTTTCCTTGTCTCTAAGCAAACTGCCATCATTTTACACAAAACGAGGACTCGTTATTAATTTCCCGCCGTGCTTTGGACTCTGAATTAACCCCCGGCGACTCTAGAAAAGCCACGTTGTCGCTCAGCAACTCGGCAGAGGCGGAGGCCGATGAAGCGGCACCGTCGGAAAGACCTCGACGGTGCTGTTGGACTGAGAAATCCAGGACCGGTCAGAGGCTGATCCATGGATACCGTTGCCATGTTAGCGCCGCGGGCTAGCTCCCACAAACCTTCACTCCTCCGCAACATCGTCTCGCTCTTCTCCGTGAGCAGCCGTGCACGTGGACGCACTAGCTGGCTAGCACGGATGCTAACGTTAGCCCCGCCCCCGGCCGACCTCGTCTTTGAATGTTAACGGCTCCGGTCGCTACCGTGGCGGCGGACGCGCGGGCAAGCAGACGCCACGCTGCAAAATGTAACTCTAAGAGACGCCGCCGTTCTGATTCCGACGCGTCGCCTTTGCACATGAAAGCACAAATCTGGCTTCACGAGTTCCATCACAAATGCTAAGATGCTTTAAAAAAAAAAAAAAAAAAAAGCCGCCGCAGTTGCTGCTTCTTCTGCTGAGCCGGATGTTGTTGGCCTAAAATGAATAATTTTGCCTCTAAAATTACACTTTACATCCACATACAAAATTGACCTTTACGACGACAAACTGAATTGAGTAGTGAGTATTTTTACTTTTTGGTTGGTTTTTTGTTGACACTCAGACGGTTCAAAATGTCATAAAGCTGCGTCGGACACCAAGAGAGAGAACATGGGCTGTGACTGGAGGAGGTGGGCGGTGGAGGAGCAGGCCTCCGGCAGCCTCACAGACTCGGACCGACCCCAGCAGGTCCCGCCTTCGCTTCAGCCCGAATGTACACGAGGACACGCCCACCGACGCGCCGGGACCATGTTTTAGACCCGAATGTTAACTGTTAAACGCTGCGCAGAGGTGCAGCCTCGCTTCCACACCGCTTAGTTGTGAGCAGGAGGAGAAAGTGATGATTCATAAAGTGGCACAAAGACATTTCAAATGAGGTTACCTGGCAACAGGTGAGTGTCATGATTGGCTAGAAAAAGAGCATCAGGGAGAGGCGGAGTCTGTTTGAGGCGAAGACGGGAGGCCCGCGTCTGCCCGGGCTCGGCAACACTTCCAAACCGAGCATCCATCCGGCTGGTTATTGGCACACGGCTCAAAAGCATCTGTGATGGGGGCGGAGGGGGGGTTGCAAGGCATCATGGGTAACCAGCATCAGACTCACAGCGAGGGAATGTCTTTGTGCCGATGTTTTATCCATCATCATGGTTTGTGTTCTCAGCTCGCAGCTCCTGTGGAGCCGCGGCCGCGAGCGTCTTTCACGGTGAACAACTGAAATGGTCGCGATGTGCAACGGTGGTGATGGCGGCTCCCGGGGTGGCGCCCGCGGCGGCTCCCGGGGTGGCGCCCGCGGCGGCTCCCGGGGTGGCGCCCGCGGCGGCTCCCGGGGTGGCGCCCGCGGCGGCTCCCGGGGTGGCGCCCGCGGCGGCTCCCGGGGGGGCGCGAGCAGAAAGGCCGCGTATGGTTTCTTAAAGGGAGAATCCACCCCACGCAGCAGCCTCGCTCTGGGAGCGCCGGCGGAGCCGAGGTTGCCTTTTTGGTTTGGAGGTCACTGACCTCAGCAGGTCATGTGGCTGCGTCATAACCTTCATGCATCTGACCGTGTTACCGCGGTGGAGTCCTCCCACAGGGGGCGCTGCTGACCGGGTGGAGGCTCCCTTTAGGTGCTGCTGGTCGCTGCCACAGCACCGACAAACCAAAGGTAATTTTATGCCCAAACTGATGTTTCTGGATGTAAATGTTTTATGGAAAGTATATAAAAGTCTTTCTCTATATACATACATACATATATATATATTGCTATATTTCTTGATGGAGCAGCTTTCCCTGATGGCGGCGGCCCGTGTGCTCTACTGTACTTACACATATACGAGTCTGTAGGACCTTGGTAGGCTTCTGTACTCAGAGAACCCCCCCACCCTGTCCCTCCACTCAGAACAAAGTCCTCTTTCCCAGAATCCCTCGCGGCTCCGGCGATGTCGTCCCACAGACGCACAACGACGGGACGAGATGGCCGCAGCCCGGCGGCGGGAGGCGGAGCCGGGACGGGCGGTAGAGAATCATCCTTAAGCGCGACACACATGCAATCCCTGGTTAAGTGCCTTGTTGAGCGGTTCGCCGCCGCGTCGGGGAGCCTCAGGAGAAGCCGGAGAGCAGAAGCGTTCGTCTTTTTATGGTCCAGTCGATGTTTAACCTGCTTCTGCTTCCCCGCTGGACGCCAGCGGCGGTCCAGAGGCGGCGGCCGGCGCCCGTGTTCTCATTTCTATGTCATTTTTAGATCCGTCGGTTGTAGCGCAGCTTCATGTACAAAACGGAAAGCAGGAATAAACGGGATGGAAACGCACGCCTGCTCCTCTGCCTCTTCATTCACACGTGCACGCCCACACCTTCATAGGCCACGCCTTCATACGCCACGCCGCTCGGATGCCACGCCACACTCCGGGACACCACGCCGCACCCCGGTTGCAACGCATCAAACGAGCAGCTGCGTCTTTTTGCCACAAGATGGCGACGGCGCGCTCCAGACCGCGGCCCGTCAGGAGGTAGATATAAACCCGCCTCACTGGACACGGGGCAAGAGGAAAACCCTCCAACCCGGTTCACCAAGAACCCTCCACGTCACTTCACCTGCGTTTAGATAAACCTGAACAAATGCACGAGTTTGTGGGAGAGGTGTGTGTGTGTGTGTGTGTGTGTGTGTGTGTGGTGGGGGGTCGGATGTGTCGCTTCCTCCATTAGCAGCAGCTCATTATGGCCTTTG
>CAAKHG010012114.1:7683-24911 GCA_901007715.1 Dactylopterus volitans | reverse complement strand
TGAATCCTCTCTTTCCTGTCCACAGGAAATTTTGGTTACCTACTATTTTTATCTGCTATTTCTGTTTCTCACAAATACCTGAGGGAGGTATGGCCCTCTGAGCCGGAGCCAAGAACTGGCACACCCAAACCCTGACAGATCTTGATATCTACGCTTCAATCTCCACTCACCCTCTTCAGGAAGCTTTGAATATCTTTGTCTGACCAGAGGTTGTGAAGAAGCAGTGCTGCAGATTTGCTGGATTTGGGGAAATATCTAAACAAAGGGAAAATAAATGTTGATCCAACAGTAAACCACAAAATATGACAACCAATGAATAATTCTTGTATCCTCAAAAAAAAAAAAAAATGTGATTGATTCTTGAGAGTACATAAGTAGGCAAATTATCTGTCTGTGCCGTCTCCATCATACCTGTTTCGGCTGATATCACCTAGGGAGTTAATGAAGGTGTTGTTGAGTAGGTGTTTGCTCCTCTCGGGCTCCTTGGTTAGCAGATAGTTGGCAGCCTGGCAGGCCATGGCCAAGGTGTCATCAGACTCATTCCCTTCTTTGGTGCCTGCGCTGAGAATGCCTATCAGCTCTGGGAGGGCTTTCCAAGCTTCAGTGACAAACAGACACAGTTTCCTTTTAACACAAACAAACCCGCGATCATGGAGACTACTAGATCTGTCAAGTCTCACAGATATAATTAAAATATAATTAACTTTATATTTATGTCTGAAGTAAGCGCTTGCCATAGCAGGGTTTTTTTTTCCCTCTCTCTTTTAACTGACGGTGAAATTGATGATTAAGCACGGCGTACAAGTTTTGTCTTGCCTCTGCTCCTTACCGATGGCACGGTGCACCTTTGAGTTCTTGGTCAGGTTTCCTACCAAAGCCACCGCGCAATTCTGCAAATTCACTTTTTCGGATCTCAAAAGAGGGGTGATGAATTCCAAGCCGTGCAGTTTCTGCACGATGGTCCAGCTCATAATGCTCGAGACCTGAGTATGGAAAACCACATCGGTCAGCGAGTGAGTGAGTGAGTGAGCGAGTGGACTTATAAAGACAGGCAAAGTGAGTTTAGAACACTTCTCAAGATTATCCTACACGAGCTACAACGTTCACAAAAATCAAACTGTTTTTTTTTTTTCTTACAATGCCCTCATGTGCAGTGAGGTTGTGCAGCGCTCCACAACAGGCCTCAAGTGTTTCCTCTCGCTGGCTAGAGCCCAGCAGGGTTAGGTAACTCTGCAGGGTTTTGGAGTGGATCAGCCAGCCGGCTCCTTTGGGTTGTGGGTCTTCAACCACTGGGAAGTCATGGTGGTGCTGGACAAGGAAGGGAACAGGTCTGCAATTTTGCCTTTATATATAGAAGGGTTGCACAGTTTATCAGTATAACAGGCCAATATACACTTATGCATTTAAATATTCAGATCATACATAAGCTTTTTACATTTAAAATAGCATTACTTGTATATTCTGTTTTTAATTATTTGTATTTTTTTATTATAAATGTAGAGTAACAAAGAATTATTTGTATGTCTTTTGAAATGACTAGAATTGTCTAGTCATTGAAAAAGTGCCGCAAAAGTAATTCTCTGTGCTTCCTTATGGATTTTGTTAATGGAGGGGTTTGTTTCACACTCTGGGATTAGGATTCAAATGAAAAGGTGTGATTCAGAGGCAGGCGTCTGACTGCCATGACAAGATTTTAAAATACCCGAATGTGATTATAATCTTGACTATGCACACAGAGTCTTTCTAAACAAACTGACACTGGAATACAGCACCTATGCAGCAGGCACTCTTCAGGTGATCCGTCATTGTTTAGGTCTGGCATGCGAGCTTGTCTCTGTACCTGGTTCTCTGACCCTTTGTTCTGGGGAATGAAGCACCCTAAGGGGCCAGCGTCGTCCTGGCTGCTGCGCCTGCTTGAGGTCTTCGCCAGAGCTGTGATCCTGCTGAACAAAGCCGGAGCCTCGGCCTCCAGCTGGAATGTCAGGTTGTGCAGGATGCACACACAGTTCTCTACAGACTGTTTCAACAGGTAGAGCAACAAAAGGGCACAAGTGAGGCTCTGTGTCACATGCTTGAGCCACACACACTTACGAATGAACAACGACACCCAGTCTATTAAACTAGAGTATAGCAATGGTTACGACTAATGTGGAGCTTCAGCGTACGTGTCTTCACTTCTAAAGTAATGGACTGTGTTATATTTCATTGGATTGCCGTTGTGCTACATTGTTCTGTTCCTGCAAGGTGAAAATATTGTGAACAGAAAACTGCACTGGCGTATCTCGCAAATAATAAATAATAATAAAAAAAATGAAGCGTAACATCTACATATAAATTCAGTGACAGTTTTCATGAGGTTTCTAACTGCGTTTTATCACTATCCCTGCACTGAATCTTGTGAAGATCATATAAATTGTGGCATGGAATTGATTCAAAGACCAATATAGTAAAGAGTAAAATATATTACACACACACACGCACGCACGCACGCACGCACGCATGCATGCACACAAACACACACACACAAGTTGCTCCACTGACTCACTAGCAGTTGAGTTAAATACAGTACTTAACATGCTTGGCAAGTCCTACTCGTAAACCTGCAACAACCCCATTCAAATACTCCAAAGCACTACCATTACACTGTATAACACGATTGTAGAAGAACATGAGAATGATATTCACATTTAGTTGGTTAAACGTCGAGGTGCATCTCTGCGAATTAATGTCTCTCGCATAAAAAAATGAGACGTGTGTGAAACCACCTAAAAGGTGCGCATGCGGGCACGCGCACACGCACACACACACACACACACGCAGACACCCACACAGTATAAGGAAATAAAATACATTTGTTTTCTTACCTTATCATCTGGTTTGTCTGCTTCCACACACCCTGTGACGTAACTGACTAAAGAGTCGATGAGACCTCGACATTTTCTCATCGCCTGCCGGTTGCTTTGCCTGGAGCTGCTCAGGTTTCTGTTGAAGTTGAAACACAAGACATGAGTTCATATGCTTGATACATGGGCCTTTTCCCATAGCAGCCATTTTGGCATGACCCCTGGAGAAACAGGGGGGTTTACTAATCACATTAATTACAACTCTGTGCCTTGACATTCATTGAGGTCATTAGAAGTTTTTCACAGGAGAGAAAGATGCTGTATTATCAAAATAAGTGAAAGATATTATAAAAGTAATGTTTTCCGGTGTCTTTTACAATTATTATTTAGAGTTGGCCAACAAATGGTTATTTGAGACACGTTCTATTTGTTGTGAAGTTACAATTATTGAGGGGCCTTGAAGCAAAGGGCCCGAGAAGGGGTTTAACAGAGAATCAGACAGTCTTCTCTGAAGTTATTTCAAATATAATTGCCTTTATATGCAATTGTATTATTAATATGACAAACAACATACAGTAAGTCACTATCTGGTACAGTATGGGAGATTCTGTCTTGTTACTCTTCCTCAATCTGAGGAAAAAAACAGCCAGGTGCGAGATTTTTGGCATCGACACTCATGTCAGTTCCAGTTCAAACACAATCAATATGAGGGGAATTACCCTGAAGCACTGGCAGCTTGCATACTATTCTGAAAGTGCCCTTCTATTTTTTGTGCTATGCATTTATTTGTGATTCACTTTGCGTTATGTCATCAGTGTGCGATTTGTGGGGGGGAAAAAAAACAGAAAGGGGGGATAATTTTGAGAAACAATTTTATTCAGAAAAATGACCACACAATGGTGCACGGCAGCAATGTCAGATATTGTTGGGATCTTCTGTCGTACTTTTTTTGGTTTGATTTTTGGTTGTTATCCTGGAAAATATGACAAGATGCTCTTCTGGATTCTTTTCATTATTTCTTCATTGAACTGTATCTTTTGTTCAGCAGGAAGCTGTACTTTTGAAATGCAAGAAAATCCAGATGGTTTTCAAAATAAGGGCGTATTCACACCAGTTACGTACTTCAGCCAGCTTTCTCTGGTCCGGACCAATATACAATGTTTCTTTTTTTGGTTCGTTTTCACTTTGCAGTTTTTGCAAGAGTCCCAGAGTTTGTCAACACACCCACATGTGTGCAAAGATCGTTCAGTCATTGGACAAAACGGTCTGTGGAGGAGTGATGCGGTAAAGACACCGGTGAATGTAAACGATCATGGAGATGCAGCCAAAATTTGGATCTCTTTTTCACATCCGCAGAACTGCCACTTTGGTGCAGGGCATCCCGCTGCACCTTCATGTAGCTCTGTCTAAGTTTTTATTTTTTTTTATTTTTTTAACCTTCACGTGACATTAATCTTCGGACCGGTCGAACTCCTTCTCCCTCATCCTGGTGCTGAATGCATTCTTTTTGTGTTGGCATTTGCCCAAATATCCGACAGACATTCCGTCTCTTCTTTGCTTCATGTTGAGCCATGACTCATTTTAACTGACGGTCCAACAACGCGCTGCTCTCCAGTTGGGTCGCGGTCCGGCTGTTTGGTCGCTCTATAGTTCGATGGTTTGTATTCACACCAGCCCGAAAGGTCCCCAACAGGGAGTTTTTTGGTTTCAAGGCAGGTGTGAATACTCCCCAAAACTGCTGTCTGTGAGCGCGGCGGATCAAAATCACACAATCTATTACAACATAATGGTGAAAATACTTTGGATGGCGGGGTGGGATAATATATAAAATACAGTCCACTATACAACCAGAAAACACAGCAGACTCCAAAGCAAACATCTTAAAGCACTGGACTCAGGTTGATTCTAATAGATCATAATTGATATGTAAAATGTACAGCAGTGAATGTCCTGCCCACTGAGTACAATTTATAATATTCGTAATAACTATTTGTGTAGCACAGTTTAAATGAACTTGCTTTTCAGCAACAAAAGATCCCATAACCCAAACCGGGGGTGGGCACCTGATCCACGAAAGGGCCGGTGTGGCTGCAGGTTTTCATTCCAACCAAGCAAGAGCACACCTGATACAGCAAATCAGGCGAGTGAAGACATTTGATTGGCAGGAGCAGGAGCACGCCTGATTCCACTCAACCAATCAAATGCCTTCGCTTTGCTGTATCAGGTGTGCTCCTGCTTGGTTAGAGTGAAAACCTGCAGCCACACCGGCCCTTTCCTGGACCAGTTGCCCACATCTAACCCAAACCATAACCTACAACAGAAAAATAACAAAGAAAACACTAAAAATAAAATCAAAGGCCATAAGAATAATGCAAATATGTCTAATACCTTATGTTTAATACCTCTGGAATAGCTTAGGAGGACACTGGTGACACAGACTGCGTCAATATCAGTTCTACATTGAGGGACCTTTAAGGATCTAAAGGTCCTAAAGGAGGTTTGTCCGACACAATTAAGAGGTTTGTCACAGATTATAGTTGATAAAACTTTTATGATGTTTCTAGAAGATGAGGGATAGATGACACAGATCTATTATCACATAAAAATTACATAACGCTGCCCTTTAGACCAGATAAAGCTGCAGTTGTCTTACCTCAAACATCCGGTGGCATGAAAGAAGACTTCCTGATCTGGGCTGTTAATGATGCTCTGGATTTGGCCTGTTGTGCAAGGAAGGATCACATGGTCCATTAAGACGGGCAAGGCGCTGTTCAGCAGCTCTGGCTTTAGGCTGTCTAATGAGGACAAATTCCACAAGAGACCTGGAGAGAAAATGAAGACACAAATCATCACAATATTCCTTTTATTACTATTTTAAATTGAGAGAGGAGACTTTAATGACTATTCTATTATTCTGCTAAAGGTGCAGTTCAAACATTACTCCAACAAACTGTCACGTTGAGCTTAGCGCAACATTTAAGCTTCAATGGAACTTCAAATGACTTCTTTGCAGCCACATCATGATTGACAGCATATCTAAATAGCGTCTGAGGTACCCAATACACAAGTGTCATTCAGTCGTCATTGTTAATACACATGTCCTGCTCAAACATGCAAAGATTCACAATCGCTGTTTCCAACTGGCACCTGTGAGCTGCTTCTCCATCTCTGTAATGTCTGTGTGCCTGAGCAGAGCCGCCGCCTGCGTGACAGCGCCACAGCGTGCGATCTCCTCCTTGGTGGCGTTGTTTTTAAAGGACAGGTTGCGGAGGGCAGCTGCCGCTGTCTGGCTGATCTGCGGGTTTTGGCTGCTCAGGAGAGCCACCAGTGGAGGGATCCCTCTGAGCTTTAACACCTGTGATACAAGAGGGCTTCAGGGTTTAGCACAGAGACAATAATTTATGGCAGCCTTTATGGTAAGGCTGTTTTTTTTTCTGACAATTACAGTGAGTTAAGGGTGTCTCACTTTGATAAACGGCAGGTAGGAACGTATGTGAGCTGCAACACTGGATTATCAGACAGGCAATGTGCAGAGTCATTCATGGGCCAAAAAATCCCCAGTTCACTGAATGCTGCATAATAATTTGGGAAATGGGGAAATGCACAGTCTGTCCTGCATGAATAATCTCTTCGAGGGGCCCTGTGTCCACATCAAATTCAAATTTATATTTACATTTATGACTTAACAGTTTACATTGCAATTTGACAAAATCCTTTACTCTAATGTTCATCATCTATTTTTTTTAAATTGGCACACTTGCAGTTTCATAAGTGTATTGTAGTATATGAGCACTGATTGGTTTGTGGGTGAATGAAAAAAAAAAAAAAAAGGTCAGGTATGCATGAGTTGGGGTGCAACAACGAATCTGAGGCCCAGCAGAGCCACTTTTGAAGATTATTTGACTAGAGCAGATAACATTTGATCATCGTCATCATTTGACGCCCTTCTGAGGTCCGAGGGTATCCTCCATCTTTGTCATCTAACATTTTTCAATATGCCCACCCTGAATCTGTGGAAATTACAAACAGTCTGACACTCCAGTGAAATGACAAAACTATCCACCTCTTCTTTGGCCTTGTCATCAATGAAGGTGTTGTGCTGGATGTAAGAGGCGCCACACAGCTTGTATTGCTCATCCTCAATGGAGAGATACGCCACAGCCTCCTTCATGTTGATGTCAGAAACTCCACTGTTCCAACTTGATCTGTAAGACAAAAAAATATAAATACTGAGCATGTGCAAGTTTAAAAAGCGGGTAGGCTGTTGGGAGTGAGGGTGAAGGAGGGGTTGGGTGTAATTGAATTTTCTCACTCACCTATGGAGGCTTTTGTTTTTGAATGTTGGCTCAGTGACATGATGCTTTGTCCATGTTTTATTGGTGTCGACTTTGCTGCTGATGAACTCGCTGTTGCCTCTAGACTGCCCTGAGCCATCCACAGGCTGGGTCGCGTTGCTGGTTCTGTACTGGCTGATGATCTTGTCTGCCCTGTAAGTGCCTCTGTTGGACGACATTCTCTGTGGGATGATGGAGCGTTTTGACAAGGAGCGCTGCCAGGCCATATCAGGCTCACTGCGGCTGCTATCATTGCGACTGGCCACCATGGAGCCCACCTGGCCAGAATTCTGCTCGTAGTGATAGTTAAAGCCCGATATGTTCCTCTTCATGGAGGATCCCTTGGAGCTGTGGATGGATTGCTGGTGGATGTTTTTTTCCTTGCTTAGCTAGGGAGCCAAAAGATACATGTGTTTGTGATGAAAAAAAAAATGATTCTGTGTCATGAAGGCTTAGGTAAACAGACTGAGACAGACTGACTGACATGGAGCTGGCGATGACAAAGAGCAATTTTTTTTGGGGGGGGGTGCACAGCCATCTTGTGTGGTTATATGGATATCTGGCATTGTTTAGGGGAAAGGGTGGTTACCACATTTTTGTGGGAGGGTAGAGAAATAATCTGGATAGCTTGTGTGGCCTGTGTTTCTCATTCAGCACATGTACACTGACAATGTGTTCTACTTTCTGCCCTTATTCAGAAAAAAAAGACAATATTCCCACTCCGCTGTTGACATGGCTGGTGAAATAAATCCCACTTAAAAGTGCACACATGTCTTGAATGACCATGTTCAAAAACATTTCTAAATAGGACGATGCTACTTTCATAATAAGCTACAAGCAGGCAATACAAACACAACACGCTGTTTACGTGATTCATATCAAATTTGGGATATTCTCATTTACTCAACTAAAGTCGAATAAACATACTAAATGTTCATATGCCCCGTATATTCATATGGAACATTGTAGGATACAACAAGATACACACCTGCAGAACCTTTCTGTAATAGAAAAAAAAAAGTTACTATTATGTGTGTGTCTTATGTATCTCTGCAGCACCCCTGCCACTAACGCAAATCAGCCTTCCATCAGTGTCTCCATCGTGACAATACTCAGAAAACTCAATCTTTATGATCGAGGCTAAAAGTCATAATGAAAAAAAAAATAACTCACAGTGTGGGAGAAGCCATTCCCAGTGAACCCACTTCCATTGGACCTCCCAGCATCCACAAACACCATGTCAAGCAAAGGGCCTGAAGAGAAATGTTTACAGTCATCTGCTGTTATTGTGTAAGAACATACAATAGTTGGATCTACTGGACTGTTACAAATACTGTTCCCTAGCAGAGAGACTGATATCTGGGTTATGCTATAAGGATTTCACAGTCAGCATGCTACTTGCTACACAAATAATGAATTAAAAACATAAACAATAAATAAAAAGCACAGAAAAAGCAAAACTTCAATCACCAGAGGTCCACTGTAGGATTATGATGTCTGTATATTGTTTTCGTCATTTTACATTTAATAGTAAAACTGAATTTTAACATGAGCATGAGCTGGGCTACTTCTGATGTTCAATCGTATATTGTTACATTTGTCGTTTGTTTTTTTTAAGTGAAAATTAATTAAAATATTATTTGCATCCCTTCTCTTGCCACTTCTGTCTTCACTCATTATTTCTGTAGTCGACTACTCAATTATACTTAATGTGTTGAGGCGCATTTCCCACAGTGGAGGCCAAAACTGTGCGTCAAAGCTCTCCACACTGCCAAGAGAGAAATCTGGGAAATAAAGAGCTGAAGCTTTTGTTTTCCTAGCAGCAGTCAATTTAAAGATATGAACTGTATTAAACCCCCTCTAAAACAACTACTACTTTATAATTTGGGGCAATTGGTATCAGATTAGGTTTTTGCAGGATGTTAGGAAATGAAATAGACTATCAAAACTGCCCAATTCAGGGAGACAGTTGAACTGAAGAGGGGAGAGTTTTAACACTCTCTTAGTTTCTGATCTCACTTGTTGGTGACAAAGACGCGGCTCCCTTCCTGCTGCTGCTGCTGCTGGAGCTCCTCGACTTGGTCCTCCTAATGGTCTGCACCTGCTCCAGGACGCGCAGCTGACCCGTGTGGCACTGCGTGACGGACGGCAGCGCCAGCGACGTGTCGTCCACGTTAGCGAGGGAAATGACTGATTTCAGCGGATCCAAACTCGACATTTTTCCTCTTCTTTTGTTTTTTGTTTTTTTTTCTCTTCCTTTCACCTGCTCGGGTGGCTCGACAGTATCCAAGGACGGTTCGCACGGAAAGCAGGTCGCAGAGCGGCGGAGTTGGAGGCACAGGCGCACCTTGCCCTGCCCTGCCCTGCCCTGCCCAGCGCGCCTCTATTATATCAGACCGCGCCCAAACAGGCACAATAAAGCTGCGACCCCGCTGCTGCCGTCTGGCTCCTCTCTCACCCGCGCCACTGTCGCTTGTCCGTATCGACACAAACATGCTGCCGCTCGATTTGACGGTGCACGTGTGTCGCTGCTTCTCAGAACTGTGTCGGGTCGTGTTGCATCTAAGAGCAATTTACCTTGACTGTTTTCCATTTTATTTACCATTCAAGAGAGAAAGTGCTTTTTCTTTTTTTTCCACATTTAACTTTGTCATCTTTTAGGTATATACTGTATGAAATGATATAGACCTACATTTAAATTCTACTGAAGGTAAATATATTCAGCAAAATTATATATATATATATATATATATATATATATATATATATATATATATATATATATATATATATATATATATATATATATATATATATATATATATATATATATATATATATATATATATATATATATATATATATATATGAGACTGGATTTTGGACCTTTTTGTGAGGGGTGACAAGCCAAAGTTGAGTAATCATGCATCATCTTAACATTTTAGTGTGAAAGCAGCTTTTAAGTAAATACACTTAATTTTAGAGGTAAACAGAAGCATTCAATGAAAAATGAAATTAAAGTGAAATTACCTAAACCTGGCCTTTGTTCATTTTTACCTTTTCACATTCAGAAAACCTGTTTTCATTGAAATTTGTCTGCTGAACCTCTACTTGTAATTTTCCACCTCTATACTGTTGTATTGGCTAAGTCTGTGGTAAATGGAGGACATACTTAATCAGAAACACCATTAGACTGTGGCTGTACATTATGGCGTCTGTGCAACGGTGATGGTTAATTCAGTAATGTTTTCATGCTGCTTAAGAAGTCAAAGTGAATTTAGGTTACAACAACCAGTCAAGGATGTTTAACTCAAAACAAAGAAACAAAATTGTGCAACAACATACACTTGGGGCTCATTTCAGCTAGCTTGAATCATTTTCAGATTCAGATCCATAAAGCATTTTCAGCAGCAGAACAAATATATAACTTAACTTTAACTAAGTTGAATTTACTTTATACAACTAAAAATTGCCCCTAAATTCAGAGTAACAAAAGAAAACCAACATTCTAATAGATGGAAAAATCGTACTGTATAATCTTGGATGAGTTCCCTGAAAAATAGCATTTTCTAGTGATTTAGCCTCATTTACCAACAAGTTTGGGGAAGGGCAACTAACTTTATAGAAATGTCTATGAAACAAGGAAACATAATGTATCATTATACATTGTATATATGTGTATATACATACTTTGTCACTATTTTATTAAAAACTGAATTGGTGATTCACACAGTGAAAAACTCTCCCAAACTTCTTTTTAACTATTCATTATATCTACACATTTGACGGTCATGAAATTAATTGCTGATTCGATTTGTGATACACATTCAATGTTTTAAGCGTGGAAACGCCACTGCGATTGCTTGGTAGTTTTCTTACTCTCACATGCTGGAGGAGGAAGGAACGACGGTGTGACGCACCATTAAGTTGCTGTCAGCATGTGGGATCAGCCAGACTTGGCTTCTGCTTTCTCTCTGTGAGTTGCTCCTCTGCTGGTGGCTGCGGGCGAACCGGTTTGGTGTCTCACTGGAGATGTGTGAGATGTACTTAGACTGCACTCCAGTGGTGAAAGTGTGGACCTGTTGTTTTGTAGTTGAAATTTGAAAATCCCACCATCTGCTGATCCATCACTTGTAATTTAACACAACAGCAGTAAAAAGTCTTCAGTATATGTTCTTTATTATTGCCTTCATAATTATGCCAATCACAGTTTTCAAATTTGAATGAACATTAGCTATGATTTAAAAAACAATTAACCACTATAAAAGTAAGAACTCTTCCATGATTGCACTGAATGTTGAGAATATAGTTTGATTGTTTTGCTCAGGCTGAGTCATGTTACTGTTATACAGTAAGAAAATGTGACATTAGGTCATCCCCTCATAAAAAAGGTGGGACTGATTATTTAACTAAGTGCACTGCAAACTAAGGTATATTAGTATTTTTTTTAATATTATGCTATAGATGATTTTAGATAAAAGTGATTCATCTGATAATTGAATTCAAATAATATAGGAGGCATTTTCAGAAAACTGAAGCAGAGCTTCTGTTTGACAAATAAATACTTTCCAGTGCAAGAAAGTGAAGGTGAGAAATGGAAAGCTCCTGTCTATTGCTGTACATTTGTCAATGTTAACTGGTGCACAATCATCCTAGTTTTCAAGTGCTGCCTTCAAAAAAAAAAAAAAAGTTACTGACCTAAATGTAAACCTACAACCCTCTGGAGTGTGTGTGGCTTCTGTGCAGTGGAGGTCACTGGGCTGCCGTCAAGTCCATGACATCAATCTGCAAACTCTGCACTCTGTGAGCGTGTGCTGGACTCTCCACTGCAGCAAATTCAAGAAAGGATGCACAAAATCCAAAAACAAAGTGAAATGGTCCCGCTGAAATTATCTGTGGGTGGAATGCAAGTTGGACCGGAGGCTCAAAAAGCACAAGCGGCCACATTAATGGCCTTTAAAAGACAGCAGCAGCACAGAGGTATCACACAGTACAATATGAAAAATATCTGTTGAGGTGCATGGAGTGAAATCTAAGGGCCGAAAGGTTAAAGACAAATATATAAAAATATCAAAATGCATGTGACCTGCTCTACCACCAGGCATATCCTACAGATAATGTTGAGCTCCTTCAGTCTGCATTACAAATCTACATGTCAAGAGCATAAAACACATTCCGACTCCCTCAGACCTCCACCTTAAAGCCAACTTTAAACAGTGCTGTTTCAATGGGCCCACTTTGACTCAGCCATTATTCTTCTGGGTCAAAGGCATTGAGCCCCAGACCCTCTGGGGGCTTCCGCTGGGTGTTGTGGGGCTGAGCCAGAGGAAACCCCCTCAGTTTTTCTTGCAGACTACCTACAGCCAGCCTCATCTGGTCCTCAGCGCCCTGAAGAGCTTTCACCTCCATCGTATAGAAGATGTACAGCAAGGAGGTCGTCAGCAGGATGGCCAAGCACAGCGCCGCCAGCAGGTAGAAGGAGGTACGTGGGAAAGGTTGCTCTGCTCCCAAGGCCAGCCAGGGCACCGCTGCAATGGCCAGCTCCAGGAACAGCAGGGCCAGCCCCATAACTCCAGTGCGTGTTGCTGTGTAACGCATCCTCTCTGCGCAGTGCAAACCCACTTTGACTTCTGTGCGGGCTTCTGTTAAAATGTCAACTAGTTCGGCAACCTTCCCTGAAAGAAAATATAGATGAAGAGCAGGTCAAAAAAAAAAAGAAGCTTTTTATTTATTCATTCATTTTTTTAAAAAGGTCTACAGTTGTAAAAGTGCCACAGAAAACTACCTCCATTACCATCCAGGTTCTTCGACTGCCTGTCGCCTGCAGCATCAGTGTGCAAGTCGAATTTCAGCTGAGCAGTCAGAGCCTCATGATCCGAGTACGGGAAGGGATGGCCGGGTACGGAGCCTTTAGTGGTGCACATGGAATCACAATGAATGTCCATTTTGGAAGAACCCTTCAAATTAAAACAGAGTGTATGAATGTGCTTTTGGAGTTAAAGCATATTAGAACACCACCATGCAGGAAACAGAAAGAGACCCAAATACGACCGGTGTGAAGAATTCACTCACCTTGAAGAGGATGTAGTCAATTCGGATTCCCTTCTCAAAGGGAACAATCTCTTTCTTACTAATGAAAGGGTTGTCTGCTATGAGAGTCATGCCATCCTCACATCCCTGCAATAGAAAATAACTTAAATAAAATCAACCACATAAGCAAGTGTCATTCAGGGACAAAACAAATCTCTGATCATTTACATGCTTCACCTTGAAAGTAAGAATTAAGGGGAAAAGGGAACATTATCACCTAGAATTGTGCATTGTAAGCATGGTGATTATTTGAGCAAATAATGGACCTTTCCATATTGTTCATAAGCTGTCAACCAACTACGAAGATAAAGTAATCTTTAAATGCAATTTTATTTCGTTTTCATCACTGTCAGCACACCAACTTGCTACCTACGTCAAACTTAGCAGTCTCTAAATAAGAGTCTCGGAGTCCAGTGTAGGCCTTTAGTAGTCTGTTGCCGAGGTCTTGAGGATGCATGTTGAGGTCGCCGCCCAGAATCACCACATTTGCTCCAGCGGAGGTGTGGCTGATAGAAAAATGGAGAGAAAAAAACACCTGTCAAAACTCACGTCACTGAACAGCAGGATGACAGTGAATGTGTTATCTTTGATGGATAAAAACGTGTTGAGTTGCATTGCACAACTGGCGATCGTATCCAAATGTACACCAGATTCAACACATATTACATACAACTACTAGCTACCGAATGAACTGCTGCAGCTCCCAGGCCTGAACCACTCTGTGAGGTAGATAAGAGTCCTTCTCCCTGCAGTACTCCGCATGCAGCTAAAATCAATAACACATGACAACAGCACACTGATCAATAACTTTGAATAACACTCAGAACAATACATGCTGTTATGAAACCTACATGAGTGACATAAACGTTTGCAGTCAGCTCCCCGATGTTTAGAATGGCCAATCCAACGGCTTTGCCTCCGAACCAGTCTCCGTGGTGAGCCTGCGCATGAAAAGCTGTTATTAGTAAACCAGTGCATTTTCTTAAATGTATTATCAAATGATATTCCGATGGTGATGGTTATTAATGTGTTGACGCCAGACTTGCAAATCCTCTTTCAGCCGGAGATTTGTTGAATGGCTCCAAAAACTAAGTTTACTGTACTCTGCGTGATTCAGTGTTGGGAATGATCTTTTGTGCACTCAATAACCGAGATATTATGAAACACAAATTTGTCAGTGTCCTTGCAGACTTACCATGTATGGGTAACCATTCAGTGAGTAGCGATAAAGAAATGCATCCTGGATTCTGTGTTTGGAGAAAATGGCCAGTCCGCTGCCAATAACTCCACTGAATAATGGAAGAAAATGATGTCATGAGCAGGGGTTGCATGTTTCAACAGTACTGCGCTTTATAAATAAATTAATCAAGGCACTTCCCTGCTAACCATACATGAGGGTACAGAAAGAATGTGTTACCCCTGGAAGATGTGAGAACTTATCTATTAGAGTAGACATTTTTTGCGAGCTGCGGAGGGATTAGAAAGGTAGGGCGTTTGATTAATCTCAGTCTTGTGCCTGGGTAAGGAGGTCGAGAAAGAATTAAGCTGCCAAAAGCTATGCTAATCCTTTAGGCAGTGATGGCGCCTCAGTTAGATTTTGCAGATGAATCAATGCAATGCAAGTACATTTTTATGACATTGAGGTACTATGGTAGCCTTTTTGACGCTGTGCCCATGAATGTTATTCGTGGATTGAAAGGCGCTCAAAGGTAAAAGATGGAGGAAAGAGTGCACATCAACCTTGGGATGAAAATGAAAACATTACCTTTTGAAGTAATGTGAGTGAGGATGACTGCCGGACAGTTTCTTTTTCAGGAAAAGATAGTCTTTTTCACTCCATACCTGAAGAAGAAAGAAAAAATCAGTTTGACACTTGTAGGAGGAATACCGTGCATATCTTTGGCTGAACCGAAATGTGCCATATTCTTGATAATTTGAAATTTCCTTATAATTACTTGGATCATATGACACATACATCCTAAACCAACATAGGTATGTGTGTATTAAAACATTGTTTTCTACATTGATAACTGGTTTGTATTGGAGAAATTTTTTAACTTGTTATAACAGGAAACTGCAGCCAAGTTATATTTAGCAAGTAAACAGTATCGGTCTAAACAAGGCACCTGCGCACATGGTGGCACTGCACTGTACAAAAAGCTAGTAACTCAGTGTTTCTCTTTTCAGTGTTGCACTTCAGTAAATGATCCCTCTTCACTTGTCTCACACGTGGCTGTACAAAGAAACCAGTGTCATCTGTCCAGCGTATGAAAACTGGGCTGTAGCTTGTTGTCTACGCTTTGAGAGAAGCTTTGGTTATTTCACTCACGCATTTTTGATCATGTAAGTAAAATTGTGTGACTATAGAATATCTTGCTTTACTTAACCTCCTCAGTATATTCGCCACAGTGTGGCGAATATATGCCAGCTCTCAAAGCCTCATACCCGACTTGGTGAGGAAGACTACTTAGCGATCACTTTTATGTAATGCAATCTGTTAAACAATAACAGCATGTCAGTGAAATGTGGAAGTGACATTGAGAATTCCTGTCTTTTGGACATCTGCAACGATTGAATCAATGCACATACAGTACATGTCAATCATGGAGCTACCTTTTATTTTCTCAATAGGTAACTACTGATAGATGAAACAGGTAAAAGTAATTTTACTTTGCAGGACAACTTATCCGGATAGGGGAAGGCAGAGAAATAAAAACAGGGCCAAAGTGATCTTCATGCTGGCAGCTGAAGAAAGGTTGTGACTTTTTGTCTCTAATCACATTATATGCATTTACTATAGAGAATAAGCCACCATACATCTAGTAAATTTGATTTATGGCTTCATTAAATTTTCCAATTAGCAAAATACTCTAATATAAACACTCGACCTACCTCTTGGAGTAAGACAACATCATGCTCTTCCTTATGCAGCATATCTCCAATCATGGTGAAACGCTGAGAACAGTGTTTGCTAAGGTATCGGATCCCCCTGAGAATGACACAGTATGAGCAATGTGTTTTTTCGTACCTGTTTCAGACATGAAAAAAAACCCCTCCAGAATTAGTGCAAACCATAGCCACTGACCAGCAGTTCAGAGAGAAGACCCGGACAGTGACAGAGTCCATGTTCGCCATGCTGGGGGTCGGTAGACGTGATGACCGAGTGTTGAATCAGCTGAGCTGACAGGCACCACTCCTGATAGGACACATGAAACTGGTTGTCTAGTTGTTGTCTGAATTAGGTTTTTGTTACAGTCTCAAATGCACACGAGTTGACACACTCTGCAATAAATCATGCAAATGCTTCACTGTGCATGGTTTACTGCTGGAAGGCACATAATCATTTTGATACAACTGAGTAATTTAGACCCCACCCCTAGCCCCGTGGTGTCCTGTTAACTCAATGATTACACAAGAATTAATATGATAAAAACTTCATTATTTGAAAAAGTAGCACACTCATCAGTTTCAGAGAGAATGAGGAGAAAAGGCACTGAAATAGGCACGGTGCGCAACAAAACAAAAAACAAAAATGAAGCAAATTACAACCCTCCTCCTCCTTAGTCATTGTTAAAACAGAAATCCACAGCAACTTAAAACCTCTCTAATGTGAGCGATGATGTTTCCCTTTCGACATACACGCACGAGAGTCAATATATTTCAGTTCTGGACTGTTGGAATTTATGTTTTTTTTTAAGTCATGTGTGCCGGACAGGCTGATCCAGGAAGGATTCACTGTGTCACGCAGCAGGCAAATGTTTTCTTTTTTGAATTTTTGTAGAAAAGGAGGCAAAGTTAACAGCATTCATTTGTTCCCCCCTGGGACTGCAACAATACACTGGCCCCATGCAGAGTGCTGAATTAGCTATGCTGAGGAGAAAAAGGGGGATGCAATGCAGCAGAAACTAAAAACAAAGGTGACAGTCATTTCGACAAAAACAAACAGAAAAACAAAACGTTA
>CAAKHG010012106.1:0-10240 GCA_901007715.1 Dactylopterus volitans | reverse complement strand
ATAATAATATGTTTATTTGTAGAGCACCTTTCTTACAAAATGCAGCTCAAAGGGCTTCATCAAAAGACACCCACAAAGAACAACGAGGGACAGAATATCATTACTAATACTAAAAATGAAAAAACACTCTTCTATGAGGATAAATGCAGACAAAAAAAGAGAGGGACAGAATATTACTACTTATACTAAAAATGGCAATAATAATAATAATAGTAATAATAATAATAATAATAATAACAACAAAACTCCCCCTCCAAAAAAATCTCTTAAAAGGTGTTATTTTGTTAAAAAAAAGATGAGTTTTTTAAAAGTTTCAAGCGAGCCTGCCTCCGATGTTTATGGGTAGGGAGTTTGGGAGCATAGTTAAAAAAAAAGAAAAACAAAAAAAAAGCTGCATCTCTAATTTTCTTGTCGGTCAGGTTATGGAGGATCTGGAGGATCTGACGGCTCGCGAGGGCAAATCGAGCAGTGGGGGCTCTGAGATGGCGTTTGGGCCGAGTCCATGAAGAGCTTTAACAACAAGTGAAGGGTTGAGCTTGCAGGTAGAGGAGCATGTTAGGTGCGTTTACTCGGCGGTGGTGGCGACGTCACAGGCGCTGACGCTGTGGGTTTAAAAAGAGAACTCAAGCTCCTTGTCCAGCCCCTGATGAAGAGCTTCAGTGGGAGGAATCCAGATCTGTCTGACACGACAAACTCAACCGAAGATTCACTGTAGATGTTTAAGAACTGTGCGTGTGGCGTTCTGAGGCGTCTGGGGGAATGTTTACTTATCATGCTTTAGATTTTCCATTCTGGTTCATTAGCGACAGCAGAAGCGAGACGGGCTCATGGAATAACTGACATTTGGACACACAGCTTGTGTGTCCGGTTTTACTGCGTGAGAGCCAGTAACCGGTCACCTGGTCAGACTGGGGATTTTCATCCTTGCGCGTCTAGTTTAGCACTGAAAGAGCTGCTCGTCTTCCCCGTCTTTGATGGTTGAACTCGATAAATTCCACGAAATGCTGCCTCTTGGTATTTCTCCTAGTTTCATCTAAATGAGTAAACTGCATTTAGAAAAAGAAATTAAAAAAAAAAATCAAGAAGCTGGACATCACTTCTTCACATGGTTTTAATACGAGCATAAGCTGTATCAGTTTTACGTTTTATCGGGGTTTTTTTTTCTTCCTCCTGTGGATTTTTTTTGTTAACCGTTGACTTCCCCTCTCGTCGCCTCCGACATCTGCGCTGATGTGATGTCAAGAGGAGCCAACTCGGGGAAACCGGCTGGTTCTTTTGACGCCACCCTGCCGCGCTTCGGCTCGTTCTGATGCGGGTCGACGCACGGGAACTCCCAGGTTTTTTTTTTAACCCGTGTTTGGCGCGACTCCACGCAACTTCCCGGCCGATTATGCTGGAGCCGTCTCGCGGTTTCCGATCACAGAGCCTGCTCCCGTCAGCCGTTTGCACTCGGGCCCGGGTCGAGGAGCACCAGCGTTCCTCCTTTAAGACCCGATCCGGGGCTCAGTCCGTCCTCGCGAAAATCGCAACGCTCCGGCGCAGCCAGCTGGCTCGCGCTGACTCCATGGGCTCTGATTATTTTAGCCCAGGGATGGGGGTCCATCTCGCCAATCAGGCGCCCCCATCCTAATGTGCTTCCTCGTTGCAATGCCAGAGGGCCGAAAGAGCTGTGTAAACGCTTTTGAGCAGGAAAAGGAGTCACCTTCAGGTAGCATGGGAGGGAATCCTGGCTTCTCCCTTTTGTCGCCCCCCACCTACCTCTCCTTGCCCACCCCCTGACTCACGTAATCACGTTAATGGGCTGGTAGATAGACAGCGGGGGGGGAAAGAAGAGGAGAGGGAGAAATGAGGGTTTGGTGAAGATGGAGATGGAGGAATGGGTGAAGAAGTGGTTTTAGCGAATTGGGGTTGGAAAATAGGAACTGCAGAGTCACATTGGACGTTTCAAGGGACAAAATTTCCTGGTCTGAAGTAAATGAAATCATGACCATTTATTTTTTAAAATGTGATTCATTCCTTAGCTGCGTAATTGACCTGCGTCGTCTCAGCTGAGCTAATTACAAACCATAATCGTTCCCCTCGTTGAATAGCTGATAATTCACCTCGTTCCCTAATTACATTTTTTTTTTTGAGGTTCTCCCCGGCTTTCGAGACGTCTCCGATCCGCCCGCAGAAGCAAGCTAAGCGTTGTTTAATAATTCAGTGGAGGCTTTTTTTCTACAATTGGTGGGGTGACATTGGCTGGCAGGAGCGGCGGACGCTGTGCGAGCAGATGTCTGCGCCGGCCATGAGTAAACAACACGCCGTGCCTGGGCAGAATTCAGCCCCAGGAAGATGTACTTCCTCCTCCTCCTCCTCCTCTACAACTCCCTCCCCATCGTGCTGGGTTCTCTCTCGAGCTAAGCCATTGTTGGGCGAAAGAAACATAATCTCGGCGGCAAGTCTCCGATGAAAACTTTGTTTTGGCCGCGCACGATCGTTCATTGTGGGAATGGGGATTGAACACGTTCGGTTGCGGGCGGTCGACGGCGTCCAGCTCATGTTGGATGGGACCCGACTGGCTCTGGTGTCTTCCTGTGGCCCAGGAAAAAGGTCATTTCAGTAAAAATAAAAATATATCTTCAGTGTTTTTTCTGTTGCTGATGTAAACCTAAATGCTGTTAATATAAAGAAATGGACTTAAGACAACTGAAGAAAATGGAACCAGGGGTGAACAGGTGTTGCTTTGACACACAATTGTGGATTTGATTGATATAATTAAGTAGATAGTTGATATAGTTGCCAGCTGCTCCTTCCACATGCGTCACAAGTAAGTCAGAAATAAGAAGAATAAGTATGAAAGTAAAATGTTGCTTTGGACAGAAGTCTGCCGAGTGAATATAATTTCATAAACTTATCCGGGCGGGTTGAGTAAGTAAGTAAGAAAGTAAGTAAGTAAGTAATGCTAACAATAATAATAGATTAAAAGCTAGGACTAGAATAGAACTTTATTTAGAATAGAACTTTATAGCTGCGTACAAACGTATTTCCCACCTACCTGGCAGGAGTTTCTAATCACATCTACCTCATGCAACCGAATTTGACTGTTTACATTTGCAGTTTGCACATGTGCAATTGCCGACGATTGCACACACAGCTGATGTTGCACGCTGCTCTGCACAATTATGGCCATAATTTACTTGCAACTCTGTTTCTATCTGCATAGCTATACTTCTACGTAGTCCGTATTTCTATTGTGTTTTTTTTCGCATGCTGGCTTTTTTTTTTTTTTTAAATTGCTTCCACTCTTCACTATCATTTGTTTTTGTTTTTTTTTAATATACTTGGGTGTCATGTTGTTTGGCATCATTGCGGACAGCCAATAAAGAATTCCATCGTATGTGACAATAGACTCGTTGACGCTTGAATGGATGTGGAAGCAGCGCAGACACGCGATTCAAGTGTATCGACTTTCAAAGTTCGCCAGGAGCCGCGTGTGCGTGTGTGTGTGTGTGTGTGTGTGTGTGTGTGTGTGTGTGTGTGTGTGTGTGTGTGTGTCGCGATGCCTCAGTCTGAGCAGGCTGCCGACAACAAGACAGCTGATTTGTGACTTTGGGATGCAAATTTTGTATCTTGAGTGCCAGACTGATGCTGGTGGGGTGCGGGTGGAGGGGGGGGGGGGTGCTGTGCCACCTCCTGGCGATGACAGAGAGGGTACTAATTACCATGTCTTTGGGGGTCGGAGGGGGCAATCTAATCTGCGGGACACATGGCGGCATAAACCTGAGCGCCTCTGACAATTAAAAAGGCAGAAGGGCTCCAGGAAAAAGAGACGGAATTTAGAGGAATCGATGATTTGACCTCTAATAGACGGCGGGAACGGCGCGGTCTTGTTTTAACCAGCCAGCTCTGGATCACTGGATCATAAAGCCAAGTTGTAACGCAACAGCACCACAACTGTGTGAATGCATTCACAAAAACCATGTGTGAGGCTGAACCGAGAAATATCGCTCGTATATTTGCTGCTTTCTATGTTTGCTGGCTGATGCCCTCAGCAATTAGATTCATGGCCGCGATTAGTTGTTCCTCCACGTGCTCTGCGCCATGGCCTCGTGCCGTGGAAATCAGAGTGGTGGTCGGAGGACGAGGAGGCAGGGAGACTCGCCGGCGACTCAGAGGGTTTAAGCTGGAGAGCATCCTGTATGTTTACGGATATCAGGAGAAGTGGCAGCGGCAGAGCAGCAGTACGTGCGAGCCGTGCCGCCATCAATTCTTAGGGTTCTCTCCCAGGGCTGGTTCATGTTGTGAAGCACTGTCGGGTTCAGGTGCAGAATTAGTCGGGACAGGACAGGCACCACTTAACCTTGACTGGTGCAGCGAGTTCCACTCCAGTGGCGTCCGCCCGTCTGGCTGCCGTGTTAGGGCGCCATGACCTGCTGCAGGATAATTTGACGTCCGCCCACAGCTGCAAAGAGATGCTCCACAGGGGAAAAGGTAGTTTATATCTGAGATCCCTCTTTTTTTTAGTTGTAAGATAAACACGAAAGAGGAGACTAAAGAGAAAATTAACTAAGGGGGAATTTCGTGAGAGCTCCATCATCAGTCATCACAAACTCCACAATTGTCGCGATCTCCTTTTAGTATAGGAAACAAGTAAATGAGCAGTCGTTTCAAATCATCCAATATAATAAAATCATTCAATGGACAGACCGCCGGCCGCAAGGGTTTTATGCAGGCAGGAACGAGAGCGATGACCTGCTATGGGATATGGTGCGATGTTTCAAGAAAACACTGACACACTTGAGTATCACAATATTACATTTTTTTTTTAATCCGGCATCAACTCTCGAAAAAAAACAGAAAACAAGTCCTGCAAATATCAGCTGCGTTGAGGCGGAAAATTCACTTATTTTATGGATATGCTGGTGTGTTTTATGCACTGAGACGGGTTGATTTTAAAGAAAGCTGACGTAATTGCAATTCACTGAATCGCAACGCCCGTATAAATGTGGCGTAATGCAGGATTCTTGCATGAGGCCACGAGAAGCGCCCAGAGTAACTCAAATAACACCACGTGAGGAGTTATCAGAAACTACAACAATGGTTTGATTAGAACTGGACGCAAGGAGCTTAAAGGTGGGTGCGCCATGATGGGAGAGTGTGGCACCCGTCGGGCCTCGTGTGTGGAAACTTCAGTTTTGGAAGTTTTGTCACACTCGTCAATATTTTCTCACCTCCTGCCGTTCTTATGTGTGACTGACATTCACCGAGTTACGTCTCCACACACTCTCTGAACCAGCCGCATTTTATAGTGCAGGTGATTTCTTCCCATTCTTTGCACTTATCTGGTCCAGTCACACTGCTCACACTTTTTTTGTTGTTGTTGTTGTTTTGTTTTTTTTTCTCCATTGAGCAAAATCTCAATCTCAGCAGAGGGGAAGTTTTTTTTTTTTTTTTTGCTTAATTATTATTCCGGCGCTTCCTTATCGCGTGAGGAAGAGCGGATTTGGCTGCGTGTGCATGTTTCCTGAGTCGGCCTTTTTCCTTTGGGTGAGCGCAAATATTACGACTGGAATGAGAAAACCTTCAATACGTACGTGGGGCACAATGTTTTTGGAGAGCGAGCCAAGCTGGGGGTGGTGGGGACTTCAAACTCAGACATCTCGGGGTGTGTGAAGCCATATCAATTAAAGAAATGGATATTGTAGTCAGTCAATAACGCAGCTGTGATTCCAGTGTATGGCGAGTAAATGAATTGGGGAGAATGAGGTGTCGCTTCCGTCTCTCTTTGCAGGGAGAGCGTCAGGACTTGGATGGCTCCGAGGAAAGAAACGCCCAGGTGCAGCTGGAGAAGGCCAAGGTACGTTCACGCTGTTGCATCATGGGTGCTGATTTGCTCAAATCATGGTTTTTTCGGTTTATGCTTAGAAATCCGCACGAGAGTAACGCTAAAAACAGGTGGGTTGTTGTGGTTGGTGAGACGTAGTGCTGGTTTTTAGTGGTGTGTATTTCGGTGTGCTGTCTAATGTAGTTTTAGCACGTTTGTCCTTGTTGTGATGTGTAACGGTTGCGTGCATGTATTTTATTGTGCAGCGTGATGCAGTTTTTGCCATCTTGATCTTTTGAACGTCATTGTGCTGATGATGACGTTCATGTAAAAGCCCGACAAGGGACAAGACTCGAAAGTTAGCAGTAGCTGTAAACTCTCTGCACAGCACATAAGTTGCATTCTTTGTGTTGGAACTACGTTAAACTCTATCGTCCCTATTCAAATAAAATTCTTTTCTATTTTATAATATTATAATTAAAAACTGCAAAATCCTGCATTATCAACATGGCCTGAACTGTAATTGAGTTGCTGCAATTATCTTTTAGCCCTTCTCTGAAAGGGTACATTTATCAAACTTAGTATTATTAGAACAATAATATTCATTAGCAGTTAGTTGCAGTTATCTGATGAGTCTGTCAAAAATTTTTGCAAATTTGTCAATGTTCAGTATAGTATTTTTTTTTTATAGTTTTCTTAATATGCAACTGTAATTGCTTATTAGAGGAATAAGCATTTACTTTTTAAATTAATATGCTATAAACATTAACTTACAAACGCTTTTGTTATGAAGGGTTAGTAAATGCTTTATAAACCATTAAATAACATAGTTCATATTTTCCTGTGTACACAGCAGCAAACTGTTAAACTGTTGTGAGTTATGGCAATTACCTTATTGTGCAGCAGTTACCAGTTGCACGCCTACTAACAGTATTTATTTATATATATTTATTTACATGTGTTGTCCTGTTCTGTCTGTCATGATGAACACATGAGTCGAAATGGTTTGATGATGATGATGTTAATCTGGCGGACATATTCAGCAAGTGTAAAAATTCCCCATTTAAGGTGTAAACTGTTCCCGGTAGGGATTCTAATCAAAAATGCTTATTTATGTCATGTGCTTGTATTTAAGGAATATTATAATTCAGCTGTAGAAGCTGGTAGATTCCAAAAATTCTAAAGTAATCTGAGTTTTAGTCTCTTGAATTGTCCCCAAAAATTCCAATTTTTTTGCCAAGATCCTTTTTTGTGTGTGTGTGTGTGTTTGTGTGTTCACATTATAATTTAAATTAGTGCTGTGCAGACTGTCATAAAAACAATCGTATGGGTCGCATATGAGCAAAATAAACCAATCCCATTTGGGCCGCCTTTACCTGCAGTGTGCCCACAACCTCAGACACTGAGGCCAGCATGGTTACCACTGTTCCTCTGAAGGGGATTAATGACCATGAAGGTCAATAACCAAATTACATCCAAATATCACGGCTGATATCAAACCTTTCCCCTCTCTTAACCTTTTAAGTATGGCCTGCTGATACACGTCCCTCTGAAAATTGAATTGGATCCTCCCCACCGACTGGACACGTCCCCTCTGGTGCTCCGTAATTAAGGCGGCAGAACCTAACTCGGCCAGTCCCCCGCTGACCGCGCAGCTTCTCCAGCAGCCTCCAGCAGCCTCCATTTTCCCAAAGTGGAATAATTAGCAGCCCGATCGGCGCGCCGCTGACCTTTTAGGCCGCGATAAACCCGTAACGCCGGGAAAACTAGCATGCAAAAAAAAAAGAAAAAGTGCCAGCATCGAGGGGAGGGCGCAGGTGCCAGGGATGACATTCACCATGACTTTGTGCCGTTCCCGGGGAGCCATGACAGCGACTGCATCCCCGGTCACAATAACTGTGGCGTCTGCAGGAACCCCTGCACGAATGCTGGATGGGCAAAATTTTCTGTGCAGGCATTAGTAGTTAACCGGACGTACACAGCTGCCCCCGCCATGCACCCATATGGCACATTTCCAGTCATCAAAGCAATTTTTTTAAATTTTTGCTCTAAAAACCTTCAGAAGCTTTTTTTTTGTTTGTTTGTTTTTTTTTTTTAAATTCCAATGAGAAAGTAGCCACATAGATTATACCGACTGGTGAGGAACATAACAGTATGACCACTGGCAGGTGGGGAGGATGACGCAGATTATCTGGTTACCATGGCAACCCCATCAGTGGGTGGGATACGTCAGGCAGCGAGTGAACGGTTTGTCTCTCTTAGGTTGATGTGTTAGAAGCGGGGGGGGGAAAAAAAAGGTCAAGCGTGAAAGGATTTGAGCGATTTTGACCACATTGTGTTGTCGAGACGACCGGGCGAGAACGTCTCCAGAACCGCAGCTCTTGTTGGGTGTTGGGAGGTCAGGAGCTATTAAAACATCTACTTAATTTCCCTTAAATATTTAGGAACACAAACCAAGCGTACGGTGTTACCCAGAGGCCAAGGCTAAGCACCTATCTTGGTTTTGGGGTCAGAGTTCAGTAAAGCGGGGGAAAAAAAGTACTAAAAAGTCCCAAATGCTGAATTTTTGTTTTCTGTTCATTTATTTTGGGCAGTTATAAAGTTTGTCCCTGCCAGTGTAACGTCAAAAATGTGCTTAACCAATACCGACACACCAAACATGGCATGGATGGCCTTATTCCAGCACGTCTACTCCGCAATATTAACGTGTAATTATGTTGGTATCACAGAGTTTAAAAAAAGAATATGAACAATTTTTCACACATTAACGTCAGCACATTTATTTCAGATGATGCACGAATGAAAGAGATGATGTTTCCGCATGAAAACGGCCGCTGGTCGCTTTACAAGTCTCATTTCGATCCTTCCACATTAGTTATGGAAAATTAGCGGCCACTTGTTTGGCTTCAGCGTAAAGTTCCATCAAACTCGAACAAGTAATAATCTGGTAATAATAATCTTGTAATAATCTTGTAATAATAATAATCTGTCAGGGGGGTTTCAGACATCCACCAGTAGCATCATGATATTTCGTTATGCTCCTCCCTCCTGTGTCTCCAGTACAAACCTGTGGCATTCGCGGTCCGCTGCAACTTCTCTTACACGCCAGCGGACGACGACAACGTGCCCGTGCCGGGCCAGGCCGTCACCTTCGAGGCCAGGGATTTCCTCCATGTCAAAGAGGTTCGACACACACACAAACACACACACACACGCCCGGCTGATGGAGACGGCCCCTCAACTGCCACTCTTCTCTCCCTCGCGGTCGCCAGAAGTTCAACAACGAGTGGTGGATCGGGCGGCCGGTGAAGGAGGATGGCGTGGTGGGCTTCATCCCCAGCCCGGTCAATCTGGAAACCATCCTCATCAGGAGAGAGGTCCAGGCGAGGAAAGCCGCCAAGGCCCTAGCCAAGTACGTGTGCGGCGTGCCGCTCGGGCTGCTGCCCAGCGGTGGGGCAGACAAGCCCGCTGTGGCGCCGCGTAATCGCCGTGTAATCTTTTAAATTCAGAAGTCGTGTTTTTTTTTTTTTTTTTTCTGGTCCTGCACGTATACGCGAACCAGAGAAGTGACCGGCATGGAAACTCTGGAGAGCTGAAGGGGAAATCATCAACAATCCTTCAGTTTTCAGTTTTGGCAACGCCTGCAGTTGCTAGTTTAACTTTGTCTATTCACAAAAGGGGGCAGCGCATATTAATCATGCAAGATTATAGCCACAGCTAGTATCCACCTTCAGTCCCTTGGCAAGCCAGTGTCACCCATGCAAATCTGCACAATGCGATACAACAATAAAAACAGCAGAAGAAGGATAATAAGAAAAAAAAACTGCTAAAAAATAATGGTGTCCGGTTTAATGCTTCAGGTCACAGATTTCTGCTTTAGACACAAATTGCTTTAATTTTTCAAGGAGGCAGGAAACAAAAGTCTTTTATCAGTTTTATTTATTTATTTTTTTTATGTGTGTGCACCCAGCTTATAATACCCCGAATGTTATTCAGTACTCATCATTTCAGCTTCATCGCAGTTTCTCATACTCGCGGCGATACTGAGGCACGTTGGCCGGCCGTAGGCCTGCGCCGCTTAGCGCCCTCTAGAGGCCCGAGTCACTTTGTTTTTTAGTTTCTGCGGCATCGCGCGTCTCTGTTGGTGCATGCGCGTTTGTTATTTCTGCGCATGCTTTCAAATCCACACTGAAGTGTTTTCCGGGCGGCCGCGGCTCATTCGCTCCCGCCGGCCACCGTGCCAGAGAGATGGAAAGAGTTAAGCAGCGAGCGTGAGGAGAATATTCGATTTTCTGAGTTCGGAGTAAAAGCCGTCATCATGAGTTTGGAAGGGTCCTGTGGTCCAGTTCATCACGGACGTTATACAGACCAGTTAATGTCCAATAAGGGATTTATATAGATATAGATATAGATGAGTTCATCACACCTCTTTGT
>CAAKHG010012096.1:7407-27801 GCA_901007715.1 Dactylopterus volitans | reverse complement strand
TTTACCCAAAACCTTCATCATGGTGTCAAATACCATAAAAAAAAAAAAAAAAAAAAAAAAAAAAAAAAAAAAAAAACGCCTCTGATGCTCAACTGAGCTCATTAATTCACAGAGGTTTACATTGCTTTCTGTCATGTCTGACACGGAAAAGATGGGCAGCAGTGGTTAAAAGAAGAAATGACATGCAGAGACTTTAATCTGGGTGCCACGCGTCCTCACATGTGGTTGGGCGGCCTGGACAGCTGACAGCTTCATCGCCGTCATCCTGGCTGGACTGGAGGGATGTCGACCGGAGCTGAATAAAGACGGATACTCAGGCACGGCAAAGCTGAGGTAAACATCTGAGTGACCTTGCAGAACTAGTTAGAGCGTGTGTGGGTGCACTGGAAGATGAATCAAATTATTGTTCTGCTTCATCCTTTTGCTATTGATAAAGCTATAACAGTATATCTGACTTAAGTGACCAAGGAAAATGCAAGAAACTTCATTTGGCTTTGATGGAGAGCTGTTTGCACTCAGGGAGGATGGAAAGAAGTTTGATGGAGTAGATGGACGACAGGCATAAATTTAGCATCACTCATCCTTTGATGCCCTCACCTCTCTATCAAGGCTGCTGTTGCCTTCTCTGATGTCATGCTTCTTTGCATCTCATCTGCATCAATTCATGTCCCATTTGTCTCTCTTAACTCCTCTCATGGGTTCACAGGCATCATATGTCCTTGAATTTATTTATTTATTTTTTTTGTCATCACCTCATTTCATCATACCTTCTTCCCGCTTCTTGCGTTTCATTCCCTCCGCGAGATTGCGTCCATATATGCGAGGTACAGCCGAGGTCTTGTGAGCTCTAATCTTCCTAATTAACTCGCTGCCTCTTCCTTCCCAATAATATGTTTGTGAAAGGAACACCGTGTTTTCTTTGTTTTGGATATGCGTCAGTAGTGTCACATTAAAAGCCTTTCCCCGGGCTTTATTGGGAAGGCGGGCGCTCACTTAGCATATTGATTCATTAGTTGGATCTTAAAAAACCAAGTCTGCTGCTTTTTGTTTATAGTGTGTATTCTAAAATGCTGGCAGTTTCCTCCTTGACCCATGTGCCAGGTGCTGTCAGTGTGTGTGTGTGTGTGTGTGTGTTTGTGAGTGTGGTCGTGCATTCTGCGCCGTGCACTTCTGTCAGCAGCTAAGTGCTTTGAAGTTCATCATGCTGCACGGCGTCTGGAGAGAGCAAGAGCGTGTTCGGCTCCCTGGGAACAAACAAAGGCAACAACAGGGCACACTTGTTGCGTCGTCTCTTTCGGCAAATCTCAGACACAGAGTTACATTAATTTTTAATTTCCTATCGCGGGGTTTTTTAATTGTACTCTAAGCAATGGACCGTGTGTCTTTCTGTGTTTTATGAGATTTAGGTGATTGTGTTGGTGTTTATTTTGATAGTGTGTGCATGCACAGGTCATCTGGATTGAACCCCTGTCGGTCATTAAACAAAGGTGGATGTGACATTTATTAAAAGCAACTTAACTCTCTCTCTCTCTCTCTCTCTCTCTCTCTCTCTCTCTCTCTCTCTCTCTCTCTCTCTCTCTCTCTCTCTCTCCCTCTCTCTCTCTCTCTCTGTACCTGCCTGTGAATTATTGGCCCTCATGGATTGACGTAAGTCTGTGAAAAAGCAATACTGCAGAAGCACTTTAATACACCATTTAGACTCGATACATTTATACCAAATCAATGTGACTGTTTAATGTGAGACCTGTCCCATAAATAACTATCAATACTTCTGTTTGTGGTAATTATTATTACAGAGAGTGTTTTTGTCAGCATGCCGCCTTTGCCAAAGCAATTCACAAGACAGAAAAGTAAAATATGTCACTCAGCTTTACAACCAGGTCCCCTTGAGAATCTCTAAAATGAGCACAATGTCCTCATGGGCAGATACAGTATGTGCTTTGTGTGCAAAAAGTTAGACGAATACTTTTCCGTGACCGAATATGTTAGATAAAGGAGACATTTTGACAGAGGGTACTATATGACTTTAATCTGAAGCTCTTACTTTTTATCTTCAAATTTAAGCAATTTGTGTTGCAACTGCAGATGGTCATTAAGCGCTGCTTCCAACGATGGATTCATGGGTTTTAATCTAACCTCAAGCCTGGGTTTGAGTCTCCTGGACCATTTTGGGTTTCGATTTCCTGATCTTCCTCTTCAACCTAAATTTGCACAAAACGAATGGCTTCCCATCAGGATCATTTTTGGCGTTACTTTAGCTTGCTACTTTTTTGAGTTTTGGCTCATGTTGAGGGAGGGCATGGCTCCAATTTGTCTCCAACTCTTTTTGTGTTTTGTGTCTCAGGCTCCTATAACCCCTTTAGTGCAGGACATGCAGAAGACAGTTTGTATAACAGGCTTCAATATACACAAAAAAGTAAGGTGCTGGCAGCCAGAGCAGCTTCAGTTCTACAAGTCTATGGATCTCCTCTAGAGGAATGAACGCCATTCTTCTAAGAGATATTCTCTCAATCGGTGTATTAATGATGGTGGTCATTTTAATACTCCAATTATTTGGTGACTAATTGCCATGCTGGAAGCCAGCAGGATAGAAATGTTGCATCACAGGAAAAAAAAATAGATACTCAACAACTCTGCACTGATTTGCAGTTTCACAAATGAACAAATTGACAAATGAACCCAAACCACTTCACTGAGACTAATTAATTGGACAATTAACTGTTGGGGCTATAACAGTTTCTATACTGTTTGTTTGTGTGTCTGACCATAAGCAGGATTATGCAAAACCCCCCCGATTAGTTTTCATTAAACTTTGTGGATCATGGACAAGAAAGAATCAATTAAATTTTGCAGCAGGCCTGAAAGGGCAGATCCAAGATTTTTTTTTTTTTTTTGTCACTTTCACTATTATTGGGAGAGTGGGGCTGCAACTGGTATGTTCAGAAGCTAGAGCAGGTGACCTCACACAGAGTGAGCGAATGTCTGACGCTCTTAGATATTTCTGTGATACTAGACCTCAGAGCCACAAATTCTACTCTTCACAGATAATTATTGACCAGAATTTGGTCAAATTATTTTTTTTTTCACACAATAAAACAATAGGCAAAACATTTCACTTAATGATCCTTCAAAGTGACATGAGTAACACCCAACTGCCCCTCAAATGTTAAAGGTACTGCATGTAGTATTTGGAAGGAACTTTAAGCAGAAACTAAATATAACATTCATAACTTATTTCCATAGAATTTGCTCACCGCAAACTAAGATTTGATGCATTATCATGATAATAGAATGAGTCCTCCATGGATAAACGGGGAGTGCATGATGTCTTCACTCTGGTATGACCGTGGAAGTCTTCGCTCTGGTGCTTTCTTCATGATCTCTGGCACAGTTCAGGTCTGAGTGAACAATTATTCCCACTTTAATTGCAATGTTTTAAGCAACTGTGGGCCACGGATCAATCTCCCGGCAGGAATCAATAAAGTTATTCTGATCGTGAATAAGTGGTGCCAGTTGAACAACGTATGTTGTGGTGAGTTTTATAACTTATTCTAGAATTGGACAACGGTGGGATCATACATGAGTGATTCTGTCGGCCACTGCAGTTTCTCTTTTTTGGAGGGGTGAGTGAGGGGTTGCAAACTGTGAATTCTCTGTTAGATGTCACTGAAGCCTGCACACTGGACTTAAAGTGAGAACAGGATTTTCAGGAGGGGGACTAAAAAGTGAAACATTTCTGTGTGTATTACAGAGATGATGTAAAAGCCCAGTTTCTTCAGAAGAGGTATGCTGCCAAGACATCATGTTGCGTGACACCTCATGCAGTCTCTTTCCTTCTCTGTATGTCATCTCCAGAAGAGCTCATTTTCATTAGCTTCAATTTTTTTTTTAATTTTTAATTGTACTCTTGTAATTTAATGTGTTTTTCATGACGTTATGCATGTTTTATAAACTTACTTCAGTGTATGTACAGTGTATACAATAAGGGAGCCATGGCAAATGATATCATCACCTCATTTTTATTGTTGAATTTTAAGTGGTCCAACCACTTGGTGTTTGCAATAATTAATTATATTAATTAGGTCTGGACATAAAAATACTGATAAAAATACTGTCCCTGTGGTCCCTGTGTCAGATGTGACCAGTGATGTGTCTCACAAAGCCTGAGGCAACTTCACCTTCTCCATCTCACATTTACGCTCTCGCTTCAAGGTTAATCTTCATGGCAGCACCTCTCTGTCTGTCTCCGTTTCTCTATTTTCCTCTTTCCCCCTCTCCTTGTTCTCTCTGTTTCGGCCTCAGATCAATGGACTGTATGACTGCAGAGTAAATCTTAATGGTCAGTGTGTGTGTGGCAAAGTGTAGATGTTTGTGTGTGTGTACGTGTGTGTCTCCAATGCAGGTAAAGTATTGCTCATTCAGCACTGTCCCGCCCCTCGGGCACCACCACACGCCTGTCTGCCTGCCTCCTGTCCAGCCACAATCAATTTCACAGACACGCACACACATGCGCGCGCACACACACACACACACACACACTCAGGCGTATACATGCTCTTACACGGACTGTATCTAGCATTTACGTTCAGATATACTGTAGATAAAATATATCTTGTATCTTTTGCTTCATCTTTAGAAATTTCATTTGCCTGATGTTTTTATCCAAATAAGCTTATTATGTTAATTCTTTAATGAAATGGAAAATTTCCAATGCTCCGAATGATACTAGAGGCTTTGAAAAAAGTTGTAGGGTTGATTGTGTAACACTTAAACACTAATATGTACATCGATGGTCAAATCGGTAATTGATACAAACATACAGGATGCACTGCAAATGGTGAGATAGACAAATTTGTGTTCAGCTTGTCACTGTTGAAATTTTTACTCCAATGATCACAGACTTTACTGGGTAAAAAACATTCTTGCCTTTTTGTTCTGATTGTCTCAACCAATGACCTTTTTCCCAGCAGCCATTTGGACATGAAATAGACACACAGGTTTTACTAATCACATTAATTAAGGCTCTGCATCTAAATACATGAATTCATGTCATCAAAACAATTTAAAACAAAAAAAAAAATAGTTTCATGTCATAAATAGTTGCTTTGACAAAATGTCAACCTAAGAGTTCTCGCAGATTTCAAGTTTGTTAAAACGTGGTATTGCTGCCTTGCTGTCAACAAGTCTTTATGCGTTCACATGATTATCTTTTTTACTATGTACTGCTCTACTAGTGCCACACTGCACTGCAGATCTTTCCCACAATTCCATGATACACACAGTATATGATTTATTGATCAGAAGTTAGATCTTTTCTCATTCATCTTTGGTCATTAGAAAATAAAACTAAAGCAGACACCAATATGTTGTACAATGCTCCGAACACACACACACACACACACACAGCACACATGCACGCATGCACGCACACACGCACATGCACACACACGTGTACCTTTGTACAGGTATGTTATTGAGTACTTAATACGTTCATTCCTCACCTCTTACCCTAAGTTGAAACTAAACCCATGTCTAAGTTCCCTCACTTTAGCTGTGCAAGTATCCCCTCATTAGCCCCTCCCCTCACACACACTGGAGCGGAGAGAGTGTTAAAGCTGATTGATATCAGATGTGTCAGTGGCTTTAACAAGGCTCTAATTTGATCAACACATTCAATTTAATCTTATTTTCTCCTGCTTTGCCCCGTGGACACGCTCTGATTTTGTGAATGTGCTTATTCAAAGTCACACAGAATTAGAAATGAGGTTCGACATACAGTTAAGATACTGCACACACTGATGAACTCAACCCAGCAGAAACTGGAGTGTTGACATTTTCAGAATGTGGAGATCAAACATGTCAGAGTCCACTGCGACTCTCAAACTGTAATTTTAATACTGTCAGATTTAAACTATGTTCAGTGTTGGAGGTTTTTTTTTTTTTTTGCCAGACCCGATCACATCAGTGCGGAGATGTGATTCAGCTCCGCCCATGCATTACAGTTCCTCACTTTGGAACATGTTTCCCCATTATTACACCTCGCTGTTTTGTGTGAAAAGCTCAAAGACTGATTGGTGGGTTCTTTGTTGTACTGCTGTTAAGCCATTAGCGGAGACGGGGACAGAGCTGAAACAATGCCAGTGTTAAAGGTGTACTGTTGCATGTTAGTCCTGTTGTTCCGCTATGCCACAATTAGAGGACTGAAATGCACACATCGGGACAGCCAGCTTCATTGGAATCAGGATTAACAAGATAAGTGGTAAAAAGATGGAGTCTTCTGATCATTAGTATTGCACATTATAAAATGCAACCTCTCAACAGGATATTGCCGAGCTGTAGACCTGAATTCAAAGACAAGGTAGAACCGACAAAGACAGGTTGGGTTTGTTTTACTCCTCTGGATGTGGATTTAACTATTTCTTGCAAGTTAAATATTTAACTTGTTTGAAAAGTGTTAATATCAGCTCTGCTGGAGTTAATTCAGTTCCAGACTTTTTGTTGTGCACAATAAACACATGATTTTGGTGTTTGTTCATGGGAGTGTGTGAGCGTATGTGGCAAGGCAGCTGCAGTATCTCGCCTCTGATTTTATGATTACCGTGTTTCATGTTTCCTGCCCATAATTGCCGACGACGTCTTTGCATATCTATATTGGTCCGTGAGCGCGCTCAGCATGGCTCCTCGCTCCAATCAGGCTACGATTTCAGGGCAGACACGTCAGTAAAAAAGAGCCTGATGAGCCATAAATCTGTGTCATCCTCAGGAAGAGAGGGATTGAGAGGGGAGAGGCCCCACTGTGTGTGGATGGTACGGGCCAGGTGGCGTGAGTGAGTGAGATGAGGCGAAAGGATGTGTGTGCGTGAGGTTGAGTGGGGGCGGCATTCAGCAGGCACCTGGTGCCGACAGGCTCTCATTGAAACTCTGTAATCCAATTCAGATTCAGCCCCCCATGCTGCTTTGAAGAGCCTTGCGACAGCTCCTCTCCTCTCCTTTCCTTCCCTCTCCTCTGCTCTCCCGTCCCATCATTACCTGCTAATTACAGAGCTGTCATTCCCTGCAACTATCGGCGTGATTGGCAGGAATGCGTGTGCGCCTGCATGTGAGCTCATGTGTAATGTGTGTCTTGCATGCATGGCTCCTTTGCATGTGAGCTCGCCCATCTGTGCGGGCACCGATTCCCTACCTGGAACGGGGGCCTTTCTGTGTGGCGTTTGCATGTTCTCCCCCGTGTTTGCATGGGTTTCCTCCGGGTTCTCTCTTCTCCTCCCACCATCAAAACATGCATGTGAGGCATATTAGGTGAGGCCGACCCAGGCGGCTCAGAACTAATGGTCCGTTCCAATCTGGACGTTTTGTTGCATGTTCAAGTTGCTCTGCCTTTACCTGTGTGGCCCTTCCCCCTCCTGCGACTGGGATTGCGGTGTGAATGAATGCTGGCGTGCTGGAGGTGACAGAAAGGGAGGTAAAGCAGCTTTTGTTCTTTCGGGGGCGCAGGAACAACCATTGGGAAAAGCAGCAAGACAAAGGTGTGATGTCTAGTGTTTATACAAGTCTTTCACATCAGTGTCACATTATGAATTATAAATGGGCTGCTTGGCTGTTTAATTGCCCGACATGAGTTTTTCATTCTCTGGGTTAATTTTGACAGATTAACACAAACAGCTGTAATTCTTTCATTTTACAGTTAGGCAAATGTAGAGCAGCCTTAAGGTCATAGTCTCGACAATGTAAAATTTGGGGATTCGGGAAAGCACTTTAAAACTTATTTGTTAGGAAACTGACGGAGGGAACTGTAGAGAGAGTACAGCAAATGGAAAGGTTGAATGTAAATGTAGCATTAAATATCCCACAGTGGGATTCCCAGGTTATTAATGTGTGCCACAGCGAGGTCATTAACAGTGCCAGTGCAAGTGGTGGAAGTGGTCTGATTGGCTGTTTGACCTTTAAAGGGTAATTGCCACTTTTAAAAACTAATAAAGACTCTGAGAGGCTGAAAGGAAGCCAAATCCATTTTACTGGAAACAATAACCACAAACAATAAAAGTGTATTTCTCCATAAAAAACATAAAGGAAGTTATTGGGAAATGGCTCTTAAAAGAAATCAGAGTGAAAACTGCAGTTTCTCCCCCGCCGCCCTCTTCCATGTCCCTTTATACCTGAAGGTCTTAAATATTTCAATCATATAAAGTCATTCTGCTGTATGTTGTAATGTGCACTGTTATTAATAGCAGAGTTTGCTGCATTTTGTAAAAGTTAACCCATGGAATGCCTCCTACTCTTAAACAGACAGCACCTTCAAAGCTTGATATCCAATTTTGTTGTCTGCTAAAAAGGGAATGGCAGATTTAAGTAAAAACTTTATGACAGTTTCACTGGCTTCAAGTTAAAAGGTGCCCTCTATTCAGCTAGCATGAAAGTCTGACTTTGAACAGGATCTTTTTGGAATATAGATTGCTTTCAGTGCTCAGACCATTGTCGCTTCAAAGCAGCCTGAGTTCATCTGCGGCTCTCCAGCCTTAGAAATGGGTCCTTGTAAAAGAGGAATAAAAAATGAAACGATATGAGACTGGAACTAGGGATGATAATGGCCTGAAACCAGAAGACAACAGGAGAGATGTGAAGGGATGGAGGGGAAACTGGTGGGAAGAGAAATTAATTACGTCAGTCTGAGGAGTTGAGGGCGGCTGAACTATTGAAGACAAAATGGAAAACATCATGAAAACATGACAAAAAGCAAAGAACATCAAGACAGGTGAAAAGCTACACTGGGGGCCAGACAGAAGAACTTGTTGCTTCAGTGAGCAAGGGTAGATAAAAAGATAGAGGAAAACTCTAATAATAGAAGCATTTATGAGAAACAGAGCTGGTTGACAGTTTTGCACTCCATGACTGGCGTAACCCCTCAGTGGCGTCACTTTGCCAGAGCAATAATTACCATCTAAGTGTTTCTCCTTAAATGTGTCCATGAAAAACATCATCATCACTGACACCGCCATCACCGAGGGAGGCAGCAGACACCCCGTGGTGGTGATACAACATCATTAGTGAACATGACCGGCTGTGAGCATTAGAGACGCAACATTACACCACACCATGCCGCGTTCAAATGATCTGGAAAACTAGATACCATCTTGTGACTTGTCATCTCTCACTCACTGAATCCTTTGAAAAGGAGTGGAAACCTGGTGGGAGGAGAGGAGAGACAGATATGATAACGTTTGCAGATGTGATACGAGGGTTGTGCATCTGTCCACATGGGTGCTTAGGAGACAATATAAGAAGAGGGTGGCCGGCAACGCGACTGCTCTACATTGTGGAAACCAAAATGTAGAGCAGGTCGATATCTTGCGGGCTGATTGCAGTCAGACTGGTCAACCTGCGCTGTCATGGAATACTTATATTTCATTATCAGCAATACTCAGGTGCTGGTGTGGATTGAGTTGTGAACAATCACGATCAAATACCCAATAAGACATTTGGATTAGTTGAATTCAGAGTGGGTGAAACTGACCAAGCTGACAGGGTGTCTGGTTTTAAAGAGATAATTTGTAATTATGCTAGAAACAATAGCACCTCATAATCTTCAACTTATGCAGCACCACCCACTTTTGGAATCCCCCCCGCCTTTTGTAGTATAACTTCTGGTCGACGACGTGGATAACCAGCCCAGTTGCTCTGGTGATTGTTATTCACCTGAATTTCTGTTGGTTTAGTGACACGTTCCACGTGAAAAACGACCTCATCAACCCTGCTGTGTAAACAGAAATAAGCATATGTGTGCAACAATATGGTGAATCTGGCAGTGTTAGAAAAGAGTGGAGGTGAACAGCTAAGATGAAAAAATATCTGCAAACACTTTGAAATAAAGATACTGAGTGGCTGTTTCATCAGTTGTGGCTATCGCCATTGCCCTCAATGTGTGCTCATTTTAGTTGGGGATGATGATTTGACCATAAAATGGTGACATGTCAGCAGTTGGTCCTGCTCTCAGCACAGCCGTACTATGTCATTTTAGTTTGCAGTAATGCTGCCATTACTTAATGTTCCCATCAATTGTGTTTGATCACAACACTTCTGTTCAGGCAAAAATGCAAATCTTTTTTCATTTGTTGTGACACGGTCTGATTGGACATATTATAATGTAAATATAATCACTATAATCTTAGCTTGTGTCAGTGGATCGGCCGTCACGATGGAAGCCCGAATGCAAAATAAACACCAATGGAACCAATTTTGTTAATCATGGAAAATAAGGTGAATTCAGCGGCAAATATCATCTCTTGAAGAACAAATTGGAATTACAAGACACTTGATCGTTAGCGCCACCGTGAAGCAGTCCAGATGCCTTCAACCCATGTGGGACCAACATAAAAATAATATCTCTAATTTCCCTCCATTGCCCTCAATATCAAAAACATCATATACACATACGCACAGACATACGCACAGACATACACACACGCACGCACGCAAGCACGCACGCACGCACGCACGCACGCACGCACACACACAGCCTCTCTAAAAGGCTTTTCAAGCTCTTTGGCGAAAGAAAAGTTAGCATGCTATCTGTTTTGACTTGTCATTTGTCTTTAATGTTGCTCCTGCCTGACACTGAACACAACATCTGTGAAATAAAGGAAATGGTGGAAAATCCCATTTTCACATTTCACAGTGAGGCGCTCCCTTAATCTGTGAGAGCTGATACAGCCAAGTCATTCAAGTGTATGCATCCATGGGTGGGTTTGCTGGTACTTTATAATATTCATATGCGCCAACCCAAAGACAACGCGGCTGCCTTGCGCGTGAGTGTGTATGTGCGCGTGTCCGTGTGCGTGCACGTGTGCACAGGAGCATGCCGTGGCAGCCCACAATAAGCACTCCCACATTAAGGCTATCATCATATCACCTCCTGCTATTATCACCACTTCTGACAGCCCACTCCTGGTTAAATTAATTTCCTCCTTATTCCAAATGTCCTGCCCCCCTCCTTCAAATCTCGCCCTCCTGCCATCACCACCCTGACCAATATATTCCTCGTCTTCTTTACCCATTTTTGCTCCTCGTCTTCGTGAGACCGATAAAAAAAAGAAAAGCCAATTTTAAGCTGTTTTTTTTCTTCTTTTTTTTCCCGTTTATACTTTCTAAGAGGTAGTTATGCCATAATGACGTGTGCCTGTATCCAGAATCTAACAGGAGCTGCTGGATACACTCAACAGACATGGACAGAGTAAAAAAACAACAACAAAAAAACAGCCAAACAAATAAAAAAAACAGATATAGAGGAAAAACTGGATGAGAGATGGTGATTGTTTGGGAACCATTTGGTTGTATTGGCTTTGCAGAAAGCCATTTGCGCATCATTTCCATGATAAAGCTGTAAACAAAGACATGGAGGGTGGCTACACTGTGGCTCGAATTGCTATAATTTACATGTTTTCAGGATGTCTTTGGCACAGCTTCGCATCTCTCTTGCATGCCCATTTCACTGGAAAACCCACTTATGGCTGCTACATGCGTGAGTTTTAAACAAAAATTCAGTCAGACATGGCAGAGAAATGGAATCCAGCTCAGACAATTAGATGCACCATCTGCCTTGTCTTCCACCACTCCCCTGTGGGTTAGAAGTAAATACCAGCCAAGTTAGTTAAGTAAATGCCACAGACCCACTGGTTTGTGTCTCGAATGATCAGCTGGATGCAAGTATGGCTGTAATTCCAGTATGTTTATAACTCGGCGTTCGGTATTGTTTAATGAGTGGGGTGGAGGGGATTTCTGGCTCGATTTAACTGGGCCACATGCTCCAGTCACAGCAGATAACCTAAAAACCTACCGAAACCGAGCAGCGGCGCTGAATCACACTGAACATGTTCTCATTTGCCTTCTGATTACAGGCGAAATGCTGGTTCACCGGGAGTCTCCTTCTCTGCGTGCCTCCATATAGTTCTATGTTCTCACTGCAAAGGGGAAAAACTGCAGCTTTGACCCAGCAAAGTTTGTCCAAGGGTTTGTAGGCCTGATGTTTGTCTGCGCGTCACGTTACGGTGACTTGATTGGTGTGTGAGAGGCTGACTGCTATTTAGATTGTGACATCACCCATCGCCGCATAACCCCTTTGACCACGTCAATATGGCAAAGCATAAAACATTAATCAGCAGTTCATGCAAGCGTGTACTTTTTTTTTTTAAGCATCTCTGCTCATCTTCATACCTTCTATGATCAGGTATTACGTTCTTCCCTGCCTCCACCAGGTTTATCCTGCTAATTCTTCCCATTCTCTGATTCTCTCTTTCACTTACTGCCTCCCCTCGCTCCCTCCCCGCATCCCTCCTTCCCTCACTGCACACTGAACTGGGATGAATTAACCTTTCTGAGGAACAATACCATTACAAGCATGGATGGATTCCACCATGCATGCGTGTGTTCGTGTGTTTGTCTGTGAGTGTGCACACAGATGCACAGACTCTTCCTGGGGGGAAACATGGATTCAGCCTTTTGTTTTTGCTCTTGTTCCAGATTACGGTTTGTTTTATTAATGCTATGGTAATCTGGCATCCCCTCCTTGTCTTGTCGCCGTGCCTCCTGAAATGGAGAAAAGCTCAAAAGACCCCCATTGATCTAAGCAGCCTCAGAGACCTTGTGCCACTCAGCCCGTTTCCACCGTGTCAATCTTTCATGAATGCTGCTGGGGGAAAGTGGCCTTTTGGGAGCTGCAACGGAAAATATGATTAAAACAAAAGGCTGCAAACGTAGTGGAGCCACCGTCGGAATGACAAGACCCTTGTGTGGCTGCATGGCCAACTTGTTTTTCATTATAAGCTTAAATGCGCTACAGTTTTCACTTGGATGACTGACACAAAGTAAACAAGGACAAACATTTGCCAAGCAAGCAAGGTGGAAAAAGTTTATAATAATGGGACAGTTTACATTTGGAGCTACTTATTCTTATTATCATTATTAAGACTTAGCCTATTTTTGCATTTGACAAAAGTTTTGTCACTAAACAGTTGTTGCTGCTGTTTAAGATGGTCCATCTTCCATGAAATTCAAATGTCCACACGCACGCACGCACGCACGCACACACGCACGCGCTCACACGCGCTAACCAAATGCATGCAGTACATGTGAGTTCATACTACTTATTTGTCTTTTGCTACTTTTATCTTTTCCTCAATGTCTCTTCATCGAGTCTTCATTTCCCCTCACCTGCAGAAGACAGCCTATGAAATATTAATTATGATGCGCTCTCAAGACTATGTGCTTAGCCTACTGAGAAGTCCTGTGTGTGTGTGCATGTGTGTCTTTCTCAGGGCTTGTGTTCTGCCTGCTAATGACTACTGTTTTCGAGACCTCTTGCCCTTTTCCTCTCTACTCTTGTCCGTCTCTCGCTTTTCTGCCCCCTTTCACCTCTAATCTTGAGCCTCAGCCTCTTGTTTCTCTCCCACTCCTTTAACCCTCTCTTCCTCTGCAGGTTTAAACAACCAGCCCTGAGCTCCACTGACACCTCGTCAATGCAAATTGAATCTCCTCTTACTCTCCGTCTCTCATTTCTCAACCGTCTTTTCTCTTCTCGCTTCCTTTCAGGGATTATGCCGTAATGAGGGTGCCTTGGTTGAACAGCGAGACCTGCCTAACCTCACTTTCTTTTGCTCTCAAATGTGCTTTCTCTCCCCTTGATGTGTAGTGTTGTCACCCTACCCCTATCTGCCTCTTGTTGCATTAATTAGGCAGATATGCGATTGTGTGCATGCCAGAGACGACCCATGTTTTAATGTGAACAGAGGGACTGCAAGACCTGTGTTTCAACGGGTGTCTGCACCGGCATGTCAAGTGTCTTGGCGAACCGCTGTGACTGTGTGCTTCAACATGGCTCAATGTGCAGACACATCCTGAAAATACATGAGGATAGCTGTGCCCGAGAGCCACTATTTTCCTGATTGAGAAAACAGGGGATACAGATGTAATGCCATCCGGAGTGGCACAAAGAATAACCATAATGTAAATGCATACATTTGCATATCCAGGTTTTAATTGGTTGTTTGTGTCAGTGGTAATAGCACTTCTACTGAAAGTGATAAATTATTGTATGAAATGCAAAAACAGCATGAGAGAAAAACAATGCACTTGCCCTTTTGTTGGTTTAACCACTTCTCGTCTTTTTCACGTTTCGATTTGAGGTAGAGGGAGATTCGTTTTATGAAGGCTGTGGTCTTCTTTCCAATAGAAGAACCTCTTACAGAGAGCTGTTTTTCTTCTTTTTGATTATGTGATTCAAACCTTTGGAAAAAAAACCCCCATTTTGCATCGTAACCCTGCCTTTTAGGACAAGCTTTTTTTCTTTTTCTTTTTTTTTTTACATACAAAGATCCGCCAAAATATCAAAAACATATCCACATGTAATGCGTTTTTGAGTGCAGGTTTTTTTTTCTTTCTTTTCGGTTACATTCTATTATCATGCATTTGAATCCTCAACAAGAGCTACAGTGTGGTAGAAAATGTCACCTGTCATATTAGATGATAATTGTACCAAGATGAAGGCTGCGGAGGCAGGGGCCCTGCTAAGCTATTCAGCTCTTATCTTGGCTGCATTTGAAATGCACATATGGCATGACGGATTTCGCAAATGGCTCCCTCCATGCAAAATGAAACCAGCGAGTAGTGCATTCTTGGTGGTCGTAGCACTGAGTTTGAAACAGAGAATAAAGAATAGTAACCATGTGCATGGTGTGGCGTGAGTCTGTAAGTATGTACAGATCCATGCTGCCCTTTCAGTGTAGAGCCAAGCGTTCCCATGGTTCTCAGGGTCAACTCACGGTCACTGACTTCTGGTGACAAATGACTCTACAGTGCGTGTATGTGTGTGTTTGTGTGTGTGTATGCGTGTGGTGTGCGTGTGTGTGCAGGTGGGTGTAAATGTTGAGTTAACTCAGGTCATAACCATCTAGTGAAGCTGACACGGCACAAATTGCAAAGTGAAAAATGTCCCTACAGATATTAAGCATGCATCTCTTTATGTCTGCGAGAATATGTCATGCACCATAATAAGTCGACTCATACTGCAAAGGCGCGTATCTAAAAATCCCGTCTCACTGGGACTGCCGTGTTATTAATTTATTTAGCACTGCTTTCAGCTAAATCAACAAGCTAGCCTTTGATTGACTGCCTCGGGGTTTCTGTGCGTGACCATAAACTCACATGCATATTAATTGTGGGTAGTGACTCATCAGCCTAATGTTAAGCAGTCATACTTTTAACCTCCCATCTCTAGGGTCATGTGTTGGATGAGGCATGTTAGACCATAGACGGTATCACATTCTGGATAACCTGCCTCCACTTCCTCCTGCTGTACAGAAATGCAGCCACAATCTCCCCATCTTGCTCTCTTGATCTTTTACACATTAGCAACCAGGAAATGGAGCTGCAGTATTGAGGTCCTGCCCAACTCATTTGTATGTGATCAGTTTACCATAAAAATACTCATTTTCATGGTTTGAAATAGACAATAACGGCTATAGAAAGTTAGCCTCACATGCTCCCTTAACTTAAGACCAATTCCTAAATAGAAGCAAGCAAACAAAAAGAAACCCTTTAAGGTTCATTGTCTTTGAGTGAGTCCCACAGCAGGTAGTTATATAGCCTCAAAAAGGGTTCAGGACTATTAACAAGGCTTCAAGGGACAGAAAAAGTGGTCATGATTATGATGATCCCCTCTAAATCCAAAATCAATCAAACTCTTTGGCTCACAATTACTTGGCAGATCAGTTTGGTAATTTTCCATGAGACCGCTGTAGCGTTTGAAAGGGTGAGTGAGGATTTTTAGGCTGTTTGCGCGCGCGCTGTGTGTTCCGCGTGTTTGGGGCGTGAGGATATACTGTAAGCTGAAATGAGGGCATGGTTCACTAGCTTTGTGTGGATGAGTGAAAGTTTTGTGTTGGATTTTTCACTCGCTTGACTCTAAGCCTGTTAACTGATCTTGTCGTGGTAAAATCCCATTACCAGCTGCTCCGCCTGCAGGTGTCTGCTGTTTTGTCGCCTTTTCCTGTCCCCTTTTCCCGACAATAACTCGACAGAAAAATCTCACCTCATGAAACGCTGTTCAGCAGGACTTTGCAGACAGTGCTGTATGGCTGCCAGAATTTTTTTTGTATTTTTTCTGAACAGCATTTCAGTTTCAGAATTTTAGAATGTTAGAATATCGTTTGCCGATTTGGACCCAAACTACGTCGTCCACGGTCATACAATGCTTCGGAGAATGGTATCATGGTATCTGACGAACCTAGAAGCTCGTGGATGCTTTCAAACTGCACTTTATGATTTAATCATAAGCTCACCCACGCACACACGCATGCACACGCACACACACACACACACACACACACACACACACACGCACGCACGCAGAGCCTCCCGCTTTTTTGACTGTGGTGCTATTTCGGTTGAGCACAGCAGGGTTTGTGTTGGACTGGTGCAGAGTTGGCCCCACTGATGCGCACACCCCTGTAGAATTTTCCCACAATTACCACTGAGATGTACTGAGAAGGAGAGAATTACAAAGGTGATTGTTATTTGGTGACTGGAAATTGCAGGGGTGTGTGTCTCTCTTTTGTCCCTGTGTGCACTTTGACCCAGCGGTTGATAAACGTGAAGTCGAATAGGAACCCAGTTAGAGACGGAAGGAGAGAGAGGGATGGGGAGAGCCCTCTTAGGGGTATCGTGTTTGTTGTAATGGGGTTGCATGGATCCATTTCGCAGCTCAAAACACTGGGCTGAAATACACTCTCACACACACTTATTACGGCCATGTTTAAAACATGAGGCTCTATTGCTTTTCTGGCAACTCAACACTCTGCTGTCAAATCGTTTCGCCAACACTGCACATGTCCAAATGGACAATGGCCACAAATTTCAGTGTTTGTGAATGTGTGCTCTTAATGCATATATATATTTACATATATGCATATAGTCTGTCATACTGTATAATATAGGATGTGGTATACGTTTCTGAGCAAACAGTCTGCAGTCATTTCCTATTCATACTCCAAGTTTAGCAGCTTGTGTTAATGAATGCATTTCCCACCAGCTTTGGATGGCTCCAGGGCAATATGTACAACTCAGTATGAAATTGGCTTTTGCAAATTACGCAGAGCACAATTTAGTTTGACACAGGTACACTAATATGCATATTGCTAAGTTATCATGGTAAAAAAAAAAAAAAAAAACTGGTTTCAGCATGAGAGTGTGAAGTCTTCTGCAGAAGCAACAGCAAGATCCGCTTGTTTGTGTGGAAATACAGGAAACAATATACTTAAAAACTATTGGCAGAGGGGATAGAGGGGTTGTGGGAAGAAATGTTGTCCCACCTTTAAAATCTATCCATAAGATTTAATACACTGTGTTTCCTAAGTGCCTGACAATAAATGTTACCCAGTGATTTGCTAGTTAAATGCTTTCATTGTGAATATGCAGCAGAAGGAAATGTTCAAATTGCATTCTCGGTAGCTATAACTCCACTACAGTTGCAGGCACATTGATGGAAATCAAGAACCTGACAGCTGGTTCAGGACTGTCTGCAGCGATGCATTGTAAAAGATTGATGTCAGCCTCTTGCCTCTGTGCCGGAGGAGACTTGCAAGGACAACGAATCATAGCCAAGAAGAAGAAATGCTGTCTAATTAATCACCATTGCATCCCAGAACATCTCAGAAGTCACAGAGCGAGATGTTGAGCATCTCCACGCCTGTCTGCTTGTTGGATTGTATTTGTGCACGCGAAGCAGAGATACTCCCTCACCTGCAAGTACTGATCATTCGTATCGCAGGTACGTGCCTGGAGTTTATGTCCGTGGCTTCTGAGACAATTAACTGCGTGTGGTTCAAAGATTGCAGTTGTTATGTCTAAAATTATCACTCCACTTAATGTGGAATACCAGTTTTGCACAGCCGATTCACATGCATGCACGTGCAATTTTTTTTTTTTTAAACTCATCTCAGACTCAAAGATAATAAAAAAATTACAATGAAACTGAAAATGTTCAGGAAACTATAATTGATAATGGCATTGGTATCAGTGTGGTCTTAGCAATTCCCATCCTTTTTGTAGGACAGCGAATAAGATGTGACGCTAATATCAAAAAGTTTCAATGAGAAACACTCGTGCTGGATGACTTGGTGCATTGTTTCCTGTGAGTCATTATGCTGCATGTGAACAATTAGCATTGAGACCACAGAGACTGTTAAGATGAGTAGTTACAAAATGTATGGACACGCATTGCCCAAAGCAATTGGAGTAACACATTCTATGTGATTCTAATTCAAAAAAGATTTACCAGTATTAAACATTTTTCACAACTTGAGCCGTACGGCTACTTTGTTTCATGCTTTGTTTTAATACCACTGAGTGAGTACGATGAAGGGTATGAGACGGAGAGGAGTTCATTTAAATCATTATTCATTTTATTGTGCTGACCTTTTGCCTCAATAGAGTGACAAAGAGATTACGCAGGCAAATAGACGCAACACACACGGGCACACGGGCACACAACACACTTTGTTGCTGAGTTAACGGAAGACCAGATAAGCACAATCAATGTTCGCGGATTACAGCGCTCTCAACGGTCTGAGTGATCAGCTGCAGGCTCTTGCGCCTGCGGCTGCGTTTGTTCATGTGGCGCGCTTCTCTGCACTTCGAACTGTATCTGCATGCCACCGTCACGATATAGGCGTCTTGCGTTGTGCCGCCTGGTGAGGCGTGTCGGTGTCTGTGGGTGTTGTGCCGGCGAGCCCTCAGATGTTTACAGGGCGATCAGGGCCGGCTGCTCACCCCTCAGCCTCTTTAAGGTGCAAACACTTTCTGCTTTTTTTTCAAGGTCAAAGTTTTAAAGTTTTTACAGCAACCCCGGTGCTCAAAATTTGAAAGGGTGAGAGTCTACTTGTTTTTATGCTGAGGGCTGTTTAAAACTGCGAGAGAGAGGAAGTGTGTGCGCGTGTGTGTGTGTGTTTGTGTGTGAGAGAATTGTTATTTTGCAGCTGTTTCCACAGAGAGAGAGATAGAGAGAGGGAGAATTGGAGGGAAACAGACAAATGAATCAAGGTCATTCCTCCTTTGCTCCCTTTGCTCAGGGTGATTCATGAGTCGAACGCCGCAAGTCGAGGCTCCATATTTAACACCCCTGAACACCTCGCCTTTTCTTGCGTCCCCTTCCACATTAGCCCACATCTTATCCCTCTAATGTTCAGTGAATAACCACTTTTACAGCTAGTTCAGGTGTGATACAGTGAGGGAGACAGAGAATGGTAGACCAGGAGGCCAGGCGAAGAGGCAGGCGGGAGGAAGGCTCTCATGAATAATGGATGGCAAAACGGAGAGGCTGTGTTATAGGCTGGAATATGAATGGCCTCCCCTGCAGTCACCTGGCCTGATTGGGGCTCATACTTACACCTTTAGAGACGTGCTCTGAATTTCAACTCACTCCCTCTAGAAAGACCATTACACTGACTCTGATAACTTATTATAAGTCACTTGTTATGTGGAAAACCGCTGTTACTTGCCTTGGTTGCTTAATTTTTTTTGGGTTGTTGTTGGTACAGCTTCCACTGTATTGAATGCATAAGAGCTGATGATATGATAATCAAATAAAATCAATTATTCAACTCATTGCTCAGGTGCAAAGACGCTTGATGAAAGGCTCAGTGGTCTGTCATCGGTTTATGCCAGATATTTGGCAGGCGAAATACCAACCAGCCAGCCAGCCAACTGTTTACAGTAGTTGAACAAGGTGTAGTTAAAGCAATAAAATGTAAAAAGTAAAAAATAAGAATAGGACGATGAAATACTACAAAACAGGAATCATCAGATCAAGTCAATCAAAATCAGGTCATGGTCATGTATAATTAGTGGTTAACCTGCCAAATGACCAAAAGGCCAACGTATAGAAGGTTGTGTTTTCACCTGCGTCTGTTGGCTTGTTTGCTCTGTTAGCAGGATTACACCAAAACTACAATACTGATTTTCATGGGACTCCAAGCAAGAACCCATTATATCAGGGCAGATCCATCCATCCACTTTCTTTTTTGCATTGGCATCTGTTGCAGAGAGCGCCCTCTAGTTGTAGTTCTGTTTTGCAAGTTTAGACTAATATTGCAAAAAGAAGTGAAGCAGCTCTTTTCCCAGTAGGCACATGTACAAGTACACGCACACGCTCACACACACACACACACACACGCACGCACACACTCACACACACACACACACACACACACACACACACACACACATGCACATAGATGCACACTCACATTCAGACGCAGGGATTAGGCTTTTGGTCAGGAGCTACTGATTACAATATTTTTTTATTACCCTGCAAGACAACTGCAGAGCTCTTATCAAAGCACACACACA